>CM046301.1:51854260-52099771 GCA_025267735.1 Mactra quadrangularis
CTCCAAAAAATGGGTATGGTATGGAGCTGTGTTCACTTCCAGATCCACAACCTGAATAATGGGTTCACAGGATCCTTTCCTTTCAAAAGTCAATTTCTGGAACCTCCTATTCTTGGGGATCTAAAATTATTAATCAGATTCACGCAACTGACAAATGAAATTGCAGAAAGCGGGACTCCCAGGTTGCGCCCAAAAAGAAATTTGTGCCCTACCGCCTAACAGAGACAAAGCTATTAGCTTCATGAAAGGAAGCTCTATTCAACAAGTCTTACACATTGCACCCTTACTAAAATAGGCAAAAACAAGTGCTAGGTCACAACTTTGTGTGATTTTATGTGTTCATGTAAATAAGAAATGCTAATACAGCCCTCTGACAGTCATCTTGATGGTGTGTATGACCAGTGATGATACCGCGGTAGTGATTTTTGTGCAGTTCTTTCATATTTTCTTGCTTTTGTATATCTTATGTTGAGTGCATATGAGAATGTATTGAGTTTGAATTGATAAATATGACGCAAATTGGTGCTCTTACAAGAGAATATCTAAATATTATCACATTTATGCATCATATGACAATAAATCAGATGATAATGCGGTTCCGCTGATCTCCATGACCGGCCTACAGCCCAACTCCGACACCAGTTTTCCCTTCATCATTGACAGTTAGAGGCTTAATAATCCAATGGAGAACATTACAACATAAACTATTATAGCACAGATGTGATAGGCATGCATCATGTCTAAAAAATCACATGGCATGGGAATTGATACATCAATCTGTGCACAAACTGGTTGCGGATGGGGTCTCGGATGGGCATTTTACCCTAATTATCCCATATTTGGACAGTCCAGCACCACTACATGCATCATCCAACACCAAGCATCCATTTTCTACATCTAAATGACATATATTAATGATTTTGTCCATAATCTTTATATGCAATCCATCAAAAATCTTAAATTTGGCAGACGATAATGTCTCTTAAAGGGACAAAAAATTTTTTGGCTCTTAAAAATCAATTCATAAAGTGAAAGACCAATCACTTCTGAGCAATCATGTGCAGTTTCATCAAAAAATATTGATTATCTAAGCAGTTAGAGCATTTTAGCTGACATCACCCATTCTCAAGAAATTGGTCAAATTTTAGGCATTTTTTTAAAAACTACATATCCTTGAAATTAAAGCTTTTTCACATAAATTAGTGTTATAACTGACAATATATTGATGTTTTTCTGTATATTCATGATAGAAAAGGCAAATGCAACATTTTCCAAGCATCATTTTCACCTTTTTTATGTTTGTACTGTGATTTTTAGAGAAAAAATGACCAAAAATAGCACAAAATGAACCAATTTTCAAGCTTTTTTTCTGGTTTAAAAACATTTTAATGTCACATCAGATAATCAAATGACATGTTTCTATGCATGCTACAGTCAATTCAACTGAATCAAACCAGATTTTTTAAACATGGATGTCACCAAGGTGACTTTATGACTTATCAATCAGCAGGCCTAAGGGGGGCTCTTTAAAGCCGGGATTATCCCCTACCCCTCTGGAAGACCACTGATCTCACTTCCTGAGAAAAATGTTCTCACCAGTGGTGTCTATATGAGGATATTTTGAGTCTGTGAATGTGTATTTCTTGTTTTTCCATTTTATTATATCACACTTGCTGATAATTTGACTGCGTGTAATGATCATGACCCTTCGGAGAAGAAAAGCACTGAGTAGGTGGGTGGGATTTCAAAAAAGGTGTAAAATGCCAGTTTAAGGGCAAAAAAATTACATAAATTGTTGTTCTGTGGATGTAAAATATCCTAGACTGAAAAAGACAGTCTTTGACTGTAGAATTAATGAACATAATGGTAACTGACCTTCGGTGATGGGGATGGGTTCACTACTAGTATACGGCATTTTCAGACCTTAGTTGGATGATGAAATCAATGCTCCCTAACTGTCCCTAAGTAACTCAAAGCCTGAACGGCAAACCAGTAAAATAATGAAAACCACAAAAATTGAGGATTTTAGTGTCAGTTGCAACAGAAAAAAACAGGTTTTGTGACAAAAAATGTGATGGTAAATTAACTTTTGACTCAGAAAATTCTCCAAAAAATGGGTATGGTATGGAGCTGTGTTCACTTCCAGATCCACAACCTGAATAATGGGTTCACAGGATCCTTTCCTTTCAAAAGTCAATTTCTGGAACCTCCTATTCTTGGGGATCTAAAATTATTAATCAGATTCACGCAACTGACAAATGAAATTGCAGAAAGCGGGACTCCCAGGTTGCGCCCAAAAAGAAATTTGTGCCCTACCGCCTAACAGAGACAAAGCTATTAGCTTCATGAAAGGAAGCTCTATTCAACAAGTCTTACACATTGCACCCTTACTAAAATAGGCAAAAACAAGTGCTAGGTCACAACTTTGTGTGATTTTATGTGTTCATGTAAATAAGAAATGCTAATACAGCCCTCTGACAGTCATCTTGATGGTGTGTATGACCAGTGATGATACCGCGGTAGTGATTTTTGTGCAGTTCTTTCATATTTTCTTGCTTTTGTATATCTTATGTTGAGTGCATATGAGAATGTATTGAGTTTGAATTGATAAATATGACGCAAATTGGTGCTCTTACAAGAGAATATCTAAATATTATCACATTTATGCATCATATGACAATAAATCAGATGATAATGCGGTTCCGCTGATCTCCATGACCGGCCTACAGCCCAACTCCGACACCAGTTTTCCCTTCATCATTGACAGTTAGAGGCTTAATAATCCAATGGAGAACATTACAACATAAACTATTATAGCACAGATGTGATAGGCATGCATCATGTCTAAAAAATCACATGGCATGGGAATTGATACATCAATCTGTGCACAAACTGGTTGCGGATGGGGTCTCGGATGGGCATTTTACCCTAATTATCCCATATTTGGACAGTCCAGCACCACTACATGCATCATCCAACACCAAGCATCCATTTTCTACATCTAAATGACATATATTAATGATTTTGTCCATAATCTTTATATGCAATCCATCAAAAATCTTAAATTTGGCAGACGATAATGTCTCTTAAAGGGACAAAAAATTTTTTGGCTCTTAAAAATCAATTCATAAAGTGAAAGACCAATCACTTCTGAGCAATCATGTGCAGTTTCATCAAAAAATATTGATTATCTAAGCAGTTAGAGCATTTTAGCTGACATCACCCATTCTCAAGAAATTGGTCAAATTTTAGGCATTTTTTTAAAAACTACATATCCTTGAAATTAAAGCTTTTTCACATAAATTAGTGTTATAACTGACAATATATTGATGTTTTTCTGTATATTCATGATAGAAAAGGCAAATGCAACATTTTCCAAGCATCATTTTCACCTTTTTTATGTTTGTACTGTGATTTTTAGAGAAAAAATGACCAAAAATAGCACAAAATGAACCAATTTTCAAGCTTTTTTCTGGTTTAAAAACATTTTAATGTCACATCAGATAATCAAATGACATGTTTCTATGCATGCTACAGTCAATTCAACTGAATCAAACCAGATTTTTTAAACATGGATGTCACCAAGGTGACTTTATGACTTATCAATCAGCAGGCCTAAGGGGGGCTCTTTAAAGCCGGGATTATCCCCTACCCCTCTGGAAGACCACTGATCTCACTTCCTGAGAAAAATGTTCTCACCAGTGGTGTCTATATGAGGATATTTTGAGTCTGTGAATGTGTATTTCTTGTTTTTCCATTTTATTATATCACACTTGCTGATAATTTGACTGCGTGTAATGATCATGACCCTTCGGAGAAGAAAAGCACTGAGTAGGTGGGTGGGATTTCAAAAAAGGTGTAAAATGCCAGTTTAAGGGCAAAAAAATTACATAAATTGTTGTTCTGTGGATGTAAAATATCCTAGACTGAAAAAGACAGTCTTTGACTGTAGAATTAATGAACATAATGGTAACTGACCTTCGGTGATGGGGATGGGTTCACTACTAATATACGGCATTTTCAGACCTTAGTTGGATGATGAAATCAATGCTCCCTAACTGTCCCTAAGTAACTCAAAGCCTGAACGGCAAACCAGTAAAATAATGAAAACCACAAAAATTGAGGATTTTAGTGTCAGTTGCAACAGAAAAAACAGGTTTTGTGACAAAAAAATGTGATGGTAAATTAACTTTTGACTCAGAAAATTCTCCAAAAAATGGGTATGGTATGGAGCTGTGTTCACTTCCAGATCCACAACCTGAATAATGGGTTCACAGGATCCTTTCCTTTCAAAAGTCAATTTCTGGAACCTCCTATTCTTGGGGATCTAAAATTATTAATCAGATTCACGCAACTGACAAATGAAATTGCAGAAAGCGGGACTCCCAGGTTGCGCCCAAAAAGAAATTTGTGCCCTACCGCCTAACAGAGACAAAGCTATTAGCTTCATGAAAGGAAGCTCTATTCAACAAGTCTTACACATTGCACCCTTACTAAAATAGGCAAAAACAAGTGCTAGGTCACAACTTTGTGTGATTTTATGTGTTCATGTAAATAAGAAATGCTAATACAGCCCTCTGACAGTCATCTTGATGGTGTGTATGACCAGTGATGATACCGCGGTAGTGATTTTTGTGCAGTTCTTTCATATTTTCTTGCTTTTGTATATCTTATGTTGAGTGCATATGAGAATGTATTGAGTTTGAATTGATAAATATGACGCAAATTGGTGCTCTTACAAGAGAATATCTAAATATTATCACATTTATGCATCATATGACAATAAATCAGATGATAATGCGGTTCCGCTGATCTCCATGACCGGCCTACAGCCCAACTCCGACACCAGTTTTCCCTTCATCATTGACAGTTAGAGGCTTAATAATCCAATGGAGAACATTACAACATAAACTATTATAGCACAGATGTGATAGGCATGCATCATGTCTAAAAAATCACATGGCATGGGAATTGATACATCAATCTGTGCACAAACTGGTTGCGGATGGGGTCTCGGATGGGCATTTTACCCTAATTATCCCATATTTGGACAGTCCAGCACCACTACATGCATCATCCAACACCAAGCATCCATTTTCTACATCTAAATGACATATATTAATGATTTTGTCCATAATCTTTATATGCAATCCATCAAAAATCTTAAATTTGGCAGACGATAATGTCTCTTAAAGGGACAAAAAATTTTTTGGCTCTTAAAAATCAATTCATAAAGTGAAAGACCAATCACTTCTGAGCAATCATGTGCAGTTTCATCAAAAAATATTGATTATCTAAGCAGTTAGAGCATTTTAGCTGACATCACCCATTCTCAAGAAATTGGTCAAATTTTAGGCATTTTTTTAAAAACTACATATCCTTGAAATTAAAGCTTTTTCACATAAATTAGTGTTATAACTGACAATATATTGATGTTTTTCTGTATATTCATGATAGAAAAGGCAAATGCAACATTTTCCAAGCATCATTTTCACCTTTTTTATGTTTGTACTGTGATTTTTAGAGAAAAAATGACCAAAAATAGCACAAAATGAACCAATTTTTCAAGCTTTTTTTCTGGTTTAAAAACATTTTAATGTCACATCAGATAATCAAATGACATGTTTCTATGCATGCTACAGTCAATTCAACTGAATCAAACCAGATTTTTTAAACATGGATGTCACCAAGGTGACTTTATGACTTATCAATCAGCAGGCCTAAGGGGGGCTCTTTAAAGCCGGGATTATCCCCTACCCCTCTGGAAGACCACTGATCTCACTTCCTGAGAAAAATGTTCTCACCAGTGGTGTCTATATGAGGATATTTTGAGTCTGTGAATGTGTATTTCTTGTTTTTCCATTTTATTATATCACACTTGCTGATAATTTGACTGCGTGTAATGATCATGACCCTTCGGAGAAGAAAAGCACTGAGTAGGTGGGTGGGATTTCAAAAAAGGTGTAAAATGCCAGTTTAAGGGCAAAAAAATTACATAAATTGTTGTTCTGTGGATGTAAAATATCCTAGACTGAAAAAGACAGTCTTTGACTGTAGAATTAATGAACATAATGGTAACTGACCTTCGGTGATGGGGATGGGTTCACTACTAATATACGGCATTTTCAGACCTTAGTTGGATGATGAAATCAATGCTCCCTAACTGTCCCTAAGTAACTCAAAGCCTGAACGGCAAACCAGTAAAATAATGAAAACCACAAAAATTGAGGATTTTAGTGTCAGTTGCAACAGAAAAAACAGGTTTTGTGACAAAAAATGTGATGGTAAATTAACTTTTGACTCAGAAAATTCTCCAAAAAATGGGTATGGTATGGAGCTGTGTTCACTTCCAGATCCACAACCTGAATAATGGGTTCACAGGATCCTTTCCTTTCAAAAGTCAATTTCTGGAACCTCCTATTCTTGGGGATCTAAAATTATTAATCAGATTCACGCAACTGACAAATGAAATTGCAGAAAGCGGGACTCCCAGGTTGCGCCCAAAAAGAAATTTGTGCCCTACCGCCTAACAGAGACAAAGCTATTAGCTTCATGAAAGGAAGCTCTATTCAACAAGTCTTACACATTGCACCCTTACTAAAATAGGCAAAAACAAGTGCTAGGTCACAACTTTGTGTGATTTTATGTGTTCATGTAAATAAGAAATGCTAATACAGCCCTCTGACAGTCATCTTGATGGTGTGTATGACCAGTGATGATACCGCGGTAGTGATTTTTGTGCAGTTCTTTCATATTTTCTTGCTTTTGTATATCTTATGTTGAGTGCATATGAGAATGTATTGAGTTTGAATTGATAAATATGACGCAAATTGGTGCTCTTACAAGAGAATATCTAAATATTATCACATTTATGCATCATATGACAATAAATCAGATGATAATGCGGTTCCGCTGATCTCCATGACCGGCCTACAGCCCAACTCCGACACCAGTTTTCCCTTCATCATTGACAGTTAGAGGCTTAATAATCCAATGGAGAACATTACAACATAAACTATTATAGCACAGATGTGATAGGCATGCATCATGTCTAAAAAATCACATGGCATGGGAATTGATACATCAATCTGTGCACAAACTGGTTGCGGATGGGGTCTCGGATGGGCATTTTACCCTAATTATCCCATATTTGGACAGTCCAGCACCACTACATGCATCATCCAACACCAAGCATCCATTTTCTACATCTAAATGACATATATTAATGATTTTGTCCATAATCTTTATATGCAATCCATCAAAAATCTTAAATTTGGCAGACGATAATGTCTCTTAAAGGGACAAAAAATTTTTTGGCTCTTAAAAATCAATTCATAAAGTGAAAGACCAATCACTTCTGAGCAATCATGTGCAGTTTCATCAAAAAATATTGATTATCTAAGCAGTTAGAGCATTTTAGCTGACATCACCCATTCTCAAGAAATTGGTCAAATTTTAGGCATTTTTTTAAAAACTACATATCCTTGGAAATTAAAGCTTTTTCACATAAATTAGTGTTATAACTGACAATAT
Source organism: Mactra quadrangularis (assembly GCA_025267735.1). Classification (NCBI taxonomy): domain Eukaryota; kingdom Metazoa; phylum Mollusca; class Bivalvia; order Venerida; family Mactridae; genus Mactra; species Mactra quadrangularis. The sequence goes on from CM046301.1 coordinate 51,861,794, forward strand.
ATTGATGTTTTTCTGTATATTCATGATAGAAAAGGCAAATGCAACATTTTCCAAGCATCATTTTCACCTTTTTTATGTTTGTACTGTGATTTTTAGAGAAAAAATGACCAAAAATAGCACAAAATGAACCAATTTTCAAGCTTTTTTCTGGTTTAAAAACATTTTAATGTCACATCAGATAATCAAATGACATGTTTCTATGCATGCTACAGTCAATTCAACTGAATCAAACCAGATTTTTTAAACATGGATGTCACCAAGGTGACTTTATGACTTATCAATCAGCAGGCCTAAGGGGGGCTCTTTAAAGCCGGGATTATCCCCTACCCCTCTGGAAGACCACTGATCTCACTTCCTGAGAAAAATGTTCTCACCAGTGGTGTCTATATGAGGATATTTTGAGTCTGTGAATGTGTATTTCTTGTTTTTCCATTTTATTATATCACACTTGCTGATAATTTGACTGCGTGTAATGATCATGACCCTTCGGAGAAGAAAAGCACTGAGTAGGTGGGTGGGATTTCAAAAAAGGTGTAAAATGCCAGTTTAAGGGCAAAAAAATTACATAAATTGTTGTTCTGTGGATGTAAAATATCCTAGACTGAAAAAGACAGTCTTTGACTGTAGAATTAATGAACATAATGGTAACTGACCTTCGGTGATGGGGATGGGTTCACTACTAATATACGGCATTTTCAGACCTTAGTTGGATGATGAAATCAATGCTCCCTAACTGTCCCTAAGTAACTCAAAGCCTGAACGGCAAACCAGTAAAATAATGAAAACCACAAAAATTGAGGATTTTAGTGTCAGTTGCAACAGAAAAAACAGGTTTTGTGACAAAAAATGTGATGGTAAATTAACTTTTGACTCAGAAAATTCTCCAAAAAATGGGTATGGTATGGAGCTGTGTTCACTTCCAGATCCACAACCTGAATAATGGGTTCACAGGATCCTTTCCTTTCAAAAGTCAATTTCTGGAACCTCCTATTCTTGGGGATCTAAAATTATTAATCAGATTCACGCAACTGACAAATGAAATTGCAGAAAGCGGGACTCCCAGGTTGCGCCCAAAAAGAAATTTGTGCCCTACCGCCTAACAGAGACAAAGCTATTAGCTTCATGAAAGGAAGCTCTATTCAACAAGTCTTACACATTGCACCCTTACTAAAATAGGCAAAAACAAGTGCTAGGTCACAACTTTGTGTGATTTTATGTGTTCATGTAAATAAGAAATGCTAATACAGCCCTCTGACAGTCATCTTGATGGTGTGTATGACCAGTGATGATACCGCGGTAGTGATTTTTGTGCAGTTCTTTCATATTTTCTTGCTTTTGTATATCTTATGTTGAGTGCATATGAGAATGTATTGAGTTTGAATTGATAAATATGACGCAAATTGGTGCTCTTACAAGAGAATATCTAAATATTATCACATTTATGCATCATATGACAATAAATCAGATGATAATGCGGTTCCGCTGATCTCCATGACCGGCCTACAGCCCAACTCCGACACCAGTTTTCCCTTCATCATTGACAGTTAGAGGCTTAATAATCCAATGGAGAACATTACAACATAAACTATTATAGCACAGATGTGATAGGCATGCATCATGTCTAAAAAATCACATGGCATGGGAATTGATACATCAATCTGTGCACAAACTGGTTGCGGATGGGGTCTCGGATGGGCATTTTACCCTAATTATCCCATATTTGGACAGTCCAGCACCACTACATGCATCATCCAACACCAAGCATCCATTTTCTACATCTAAATGACATATATTAATGATTTTGTCCATAATCTTTATATGCAATCCATCAAAAATCTTAAATTTGGCAGACGATAATGTCTCTTAAAGGTTACATACCACTAAATAAAATCCTTCTTTGTTGTATATAAAAAGTCTCATTTTCAATGACAAATTACACTATGACCCAGGGGTGTGAGATACCCCAAACCATATATAGGCTGAAAGATCTATCTATTCCCCTCAAAATGATCAGTATTAGAAAAAAAGTTACGTTACTTATAAGAAAATAAATTTCGATTGAAAGTTCCTACCCTGAAAATGTCCTGGTTTTTAACTCTTCACCAGCCGTAGAGAGTCATCTCCCCTTTTAACCAGTTTTCGCGACTAAACAAACCAGATCCATTGAATTTTTGCATAATTTCATAGGAAAAGCATTGTCAAAGACATACATACTCTTCAATATTAAAAAGCACCACAAATGAGGTATCCATGCGCTCTCAAAAAATAAATAAGGACTATGTCACACTTTCTACTTCCGGTAAATGCTCACTTCCGGTTACCATTTAGTGGTATGTAACCTAAGAGACGTTCATGATAAAACCGGCACGTTTCCGTAACTTTACGTTACCGGGCATTGTTTAAAGAAACATTTCTATCTTAAAAAATGAATGTTTTATCGAGGCTTTTTTACCTTCATCTCTATTCATAAGATAAATTAATGTGTACAATACATTTCTTTGAGAATTGAAATATGATTCTGACATAATTGAATGAGATGTTGTCAGATTTTTCTGAATGCAATAAATTACGCAGTTATCTCCCCTAGCTTATCTAATTAATAGGCCCTCAAACAAAATAAATCCTTCACAGCGCCGAATATCTTTTATTTTATTTTGCCTAAGTACAGTTTGTCAACCAGTTCCGATTATGAACCAGTTCCGGTTAACTTTTTTTGTACGAGAGGTTTTGTGAAAATTATATCAGACAGATAATAAAAACAATTGGTCCTTTGAATAGAACACCCTTTTAGCTTCACATTGTTAAATTTTCATTTTCGAGGAACTGTTTACATTCTGTCAAGCGCCTTAGGACCTAGACGACTAGGGACGCTTGCATTAAAAATTGGGCGACGCCGGTCAATAACTGTACACATATCGTATTGTAAAATCATCAAAGTACTCTTAAATGAAAAAAATCAAATTGCAATATGATCTTCAATCATTACTTTATGTGTTCAAGAAAAATCATGAGCAAATATCCATGCATTTTGGTATGGACACAGTTTTGCTGAGACACGTGTTTCAACCAGTTCCGAATCAGCTGTGCGTGTGCCCATCGTATAACTGGGGGTCGATTCAAAATGATTTTGAGGATCTGTTAATTGTTTTTTTTCTTTCATTTTAATCTGAATTTGTTGAATTTACACATGGCTTCTATTGTTATAAATATGTTTCATGTTAGTATCTAGAATAGTCCAAGATCAGCCGTAGAGGCAAGGGGTACAGCTAAATTACTGACTCATGTGCCAGTATTTAAGGTATCTTAAGATTTTAGGTATCAACATTAGAAAACACTGCCATTTCTTAACCCCAGACTTATAAACACCTTTTTTAATCTTAGTCAAAGTAAAAAAATATATTTTATTGAAGTTTGACTTAATTTCTTCTGCTTGAATGCATTAGAGTTAGAAAAGCCTTATCATACATGTATTTGCAGCAGTTGAACTTGATTCTGTTTACAGACAATGTTTGGTGAACATATACACTTTCAAGAATGGTGGTCATTTTATAAATTTCCTTGTACATTCTTGAGAATAAAATTCAACTCAAACAAACCAGACAAAATCAAAGCACTGACAGCACTGTCTTTTTGAACCACAAAGCAGCATTAATGCATTATACATATAAACGCAACACATCTTTGACTTTTTACATTTAATATATTGAGAAATATTGCATGAGGATTGGCAGCAAATAAGATTACAATATAATTATGGCAAATAACTTCCATCACAAAAATGTTGACAGCAAAATAGTTTTGCTTTTGTGGGATAGTGTCTACCAGGTATTGAAGAGTGTCCTATAGCTTTGAATCATAACCATAACTACATATGTCAGATAGTAGACACTAAATGAAGTAATTGACAAGACTTTTTAAAGTTCTGTAGTATCACAGGGGTTAGCAACCAAATGTTTTTTTTTAATTTTCTCTTATATAAGTCTGTAATTTACAACCTGGCAATTACTTCATATATTTCCAAATAGCTTGATGTGTAGATATGTGTATGCAATTGGTAAAATTTTGTAACACGTAGGATTGAAAATAGGACTTTAGGGTATATTATCAATAAAATGCATTCTCTGAGAGCAATTTAGAAAAAAATATTCAAATATCTACATATATATATCTACACATTTCATGGAAACATTGAACTATTATGCTTTAATATATGCTGTGAATGTCTTTATTTTCTATTTTAGATGACATGAATGATCAGAAATATCAGTTACAGCTGTTGCTTTTGATATAAATGTATGTGGTTGCAGATCCCTGCATCTAACAAACCCTAATTCAGTTATACAACTATTGATAGAGGGTTAAAACAAAAGAAATATGAATCAAAACAATATCTAATATAAGACAATATACCCTGATTTTATACAATGTTATATTTCAAATATTTAATTTGGTAAATATGATACACATATAATTGATAAAATTAACAAACTGCTAGCAGGAGTCATTGGTAAACCTTTAACTGGCTACCAACTATTGGGAATGAAAAGGGATTGTGTTTATCTGCTTAGTACCCTTCCTTTATATATCATGTGAGATACATAAATCATTTACTTGGTCCACTGGGTAGATTGTTAGAAGCATCAGTAAATGCTGCTTATTAAATCATGAATATTTTATTATAACAACGAATGATTAATAAAATAGATTAAAATAAATTGTATTGCTTCTTTTATTTATTCATTTATTTTTAATAAGTTTGCTCATCTTTCATTTGATAGACAAGATTATATATAAAATCTTATTGCATTCGTCAGTCATATCAAAGAATCATGTTCTGTAACTCCTGTAATGAGAAGAAAGAATGGCATTTTATATGCACTTAAAAGCTTGGTGAGCAAGTCTAATTGCAACTAAATCAATTATAAAATTACTTGACAAATATAAAGGCATGCCATAAAACATACAGAACAGTAGAAGTTAATTATACTACTTAAATTATTGCTGTATTTAACACTCATACGTTGAGTGATAAAATACGTTGTTTCACACTCAAATATTTTAAATGATGGAATTAAATTTGTTAATTGCTTAATTCTACATAGAAAAACACTCACCTGTCAAATTTGACAGGTAAATATTTGTTTGAGATGAACCCCAGTCGTATTTTCGGAACCGGTTGAATTAACCGGAAGTGGTTTAAATGGGAACGAAAATAAACTTGATTTGTAGAAATATCGACACAACATTGAGAAAAAACTTTATTGACATTGTTTTAGTAATAGATTTGTAAAACATCTGACAAAAAATAAAACTTTGATTCATGCATTTTCCTTGATTTTGCACAGTAAGTAAAAACGTTAATCGGAACTGGTTGACTAACTGTAACAATCTTATTTTTATATTTTTAAGTAACACATATAACTCTGTTTTCCGCGCCAAAGGTAGCACCTAAGTTCATATTAACTTTTTAATTTAATCATTATTTTGCATTGTTAAAAGTTAGCAGAATTATGCAAAGTTTGTAAATTGGATCAAAGAAGAATCATTTACAACGCAACATTACATTTCTGCCGTGTCGCGAAAACAGATGACAATGTGAAAAACGATCACTTTACATACCCTTAAAGTCAAACGATTTGAATACATCTTTATAAAATAAGTCTTCGGTTAATTTCAAAGCAGGCATTCTGGTCGTCACTTTCTCTGTATTTTAGATTACATGAAAAATTGACTTAACGTGATCTGCCAGCTGATTCAGACATTGCGCGAGGTATTCCGATTGTTGTTGATGACAAGTTTGGGGCAGGTTTATTCGGGTATGACTAAAACACGAAATGGAGATTTTGAGGCGAAATGGACGAAATGGAGATTTTATGGCGAAATGGAGTTTTAATTGTTTAATAACTCTTTTATTCCCATGATTATATTTATTTTGTTGACTGAAAATGAACATAGGTATAATATACTACACAAATATTGATAAACATTTAAAAATTATTTTACTTAGAATGATTTATTGCCGAATTCCTACAAATCATCGTACCTAAGTCCATTTCGTACACGAATTGGAGACGAAATGGAGTCTTGATTATTTAATAACTAGTTTTCTCCAATGACAATGTTGACTATGTTTACTGAGAATGAACATATATATAATAAACTACACAAATATCGATTAACATTTAAAAAATGTTTTATTAATTTGGAGTTATGACCGAATTCCTACAAATCATTAAACCAAAAGTCCATTTCGTACTCGAAATCGAGACGAAATGGAGTCTTAATCGTCTAATAACTATTATTTTCCAATGGTAATATTGATTTTGGTTACAGAGAATGATCATTGATGTAATTAAGTTCACAAATATCTATTAACACTTAAATAATGTTTTATCAATTAGGAGTTATGACCGAATTCTTAAAATTATCAAACCAAAAGTCCATTTCGTACACGAAATGGAGACAAAATGGGGTCTTAATTGTTTAATAACTTTTTTTTTTCCAATTATGATCTTGATTTTGTTTACTGATAATGAACATTAATATGATAACTCTACAAATATCGATTAACATTTAAAAAATGTTTTATTAATTTGTAGTTATGACCGAATTCCTGCAAATCATTAAACCAAAAGTCCATTTCGTACACGGAATGGAGACGAAATGGAGTTTTAATTGTTAAGTAACTATTTTTCTCCAATGATAATATTGATTTTGTTTACTGAGAATGAACATTAATATAATATACTACACAAATATCTATTAACATTTAAAAAAATATTTATTAAGTTGGAGTTATCACCGAAGTCCATTTTGTAATAGAGTGGAGACGAAATGGAGTTCTAATTGTTTAATTACTGTGTTATATTGCAATTAAAATACATATTAACTTGATTGATAATGAAAAGAAGTACAATTTAAAGATATAAGAAATGTATTATTGAGGTACATAATAAAATACATTATATATATAAATCAGGAAGCGAAGTCTCTGGCTTAATGGACAACTAAATCAATATTTCATTATTTGAAACTCCATTTTCGTTGCCGCAAACAAATGGAGAATCTTGGACAAAATGAAGCTGTCATTGGCGAAATGGAGTTATATTTGTTTAAAGCAACTGCACTACTAATTTTGTTTTATTTATAATGAAAAATGATATTTTAAATCACACAATAGATATAAATATCTATTAGAAATGTTTTCAAGAATTTGATTACCGAAGTCTTACAAAAAAAATTCAGGGAATGAGCAATACTCATCATCCAAGTACATTGTAAGTGGGAGATCTTAACGATGTCAAATTATTAAACAAATCTTAGAACGTGAGAAATAATAGGTAATGTTGTGTACAAACAATTTTTTAATACATATCAAATCGTTTAGTAAAATATACAAAAAACACTTTAGATATAGGTACAATCTCTCCATTGCGTGTTTTAGTCATGGGGAATTTTGTCGAAATGTGGCAGACATCGATGAATTATTATAAGATATAGATTGAATCGATTTATTTCAAACATAATCAAGTTTACAAATACCAATCACAGTTGATAATATTCCAGTTATATATTTTGAACGAAAAAAAAACGTTGGCCGCCAATCATTCATCAAAACTACTTAAAACTGAACTTAATCTGCATTTGCGAATATATGAATAACATAATTTGTAAGAATGAATTCAAACAAAATGTCCATTTCGTTGGCAAAATGGACGGTTGAATGGATTAATAAACATTGGAAAAATACATAATTTCAAATGAGTGATTATAAAACGCCACAAATAAAAATACCTTAGTCATGAAGAATAAAATATATATACTTATTTATTGACATTAATTATTATTAATAAATATCCATTTCGAAGACATAATGAACCACGATCATTTTAATCATTATTAGCGCTAATTGATTCGCTTGTTATCACGTGACGTAGATATTATGTTTCATTCCCTGAACTAAACGTAACTCCGCCCACTTGTGTAAGCGCACTGAAGTGTTGCATCAGTTTTTATACGGAAACGCCTAACTCTGTATTGTATGACAATATTATAATTAGTGAATACATTGGATGGAATCTCCATTGCGTCTACCCCAAATTTTGTCATAATTAATAATTCAAATTGCATTTGTTTTACATAGCAAACATCTAGATTATTATTATTATATTTTTTATAAATCTGTATAACTGCATAACTCTTGGTTAATATGAACCACGACATGAATATATCTTTATTTGAATATCCATTCCGTTAGAGATGGAATTAGATAAAGTAAATAAAAACTATCTTTATACTTACTGACATAGCGCGTTCAGTTACCATTTGTTGCCAAAAACATTAATATTATATTTTATTTAATGATTTTGATGAAAAATGGCAACCAGGTCACACCAACGTGGGGGATCCTTCCGTGTCCCCATCTATTGATACGACAATAAGTGAAACAAAATAATGCATGTACATTAATACAAAATGTTTATAATACAAGTATACAGTCATCACTGTCTAAATTGTGAAACGGGGCCGATCTCTGTCGTCACTGTGTAGTCACAACAAGATAGCGGACAAACAATCTCCATTTCGTCAACAAATTGAACACGGAATGGAGAATTTTGGACGGAATGGACTAAACATTGGCGATATGGAGTTTTAATTAATGAATAATTGTTTTACAGCAATTATAAAACAAATTCACTTCAACGAGAATGAACAGCGATAAATTAACCAATGCAAAAAGAGAATAGAGCAGAGATATTCGGCGACGAAATGGAGATTTAGAAAATATTTTGTTGCTCATAAACAATAAATTCTACGCATCTTAACTGGTACCAAAATAAATCAGATATAAAGATTTTAAGCGAATATATGTTATAAATGTATATTTGATCTTTTTATTTAGAAAAAATCGGCGACGAAATGGAGATTTAGAAAATATTTTGTTGCTCATAAACAATAAATTCTACGCATCTTAACTGGTACCAAAATAAATCAGATATAAAGATTTTAAGCGAATATATGTTATAAATGTATATTTGATCTTTTTATTTAGAAAAAATCCAGAAAGATGTTATATTTGTATGAAAAATGATCCATGACCAATCATTAAATAACTCATCTTAATCTACATTCGCGATAAATACCAATGAGCATCATGATTAGTTAGATAAGATTAAAACCTATTTTCAAGCAGTATGTCCATTTCGTAGGCAAATTAAATGCCGGAATGGAGTTCAAATATTTGAAATATATACAAATTCAACTGACTGATCATGAAACACAACATAACAATAAACGTAAGATATAATAATCAAAATATGTATTTTGACTAATTAACATAAATTATCAACAATAAACCATTTATTCATTATTATCGTGGGTTCAATTTTTATCAGAACAGAACAGAACTGAAATTTTATTAAAAGAAAAGGAATAAAATTTCTGCTCTGTTCTGTTCTAACCGTCGATAAACGGCAGAAGTAGCTACATAATATGAAATCTCCATTTCGCCGACAACAAATTTCGTCATTATTAACCATTTGAAATTGTATTTGTACAAATTAATATATTATTCATTATGTATCATAAAATTGCATGAAATATTATTGAGACGTGTTCATAATTAATAAATCGATTATAATGCGAAGTTCAAGAATTAATAAGATTATCTCTATAATTCATATTTTCTATCGGCTCTTTCTGACTAATTTTACAAAAAGAATGGTCAACAACTTGGCCTAAACCAGTTTTTATGTAATTTTGCCTAAAATATCACTAAATATGCATAATTTCCCGCGACTTCGAATTAAAGGGAAATAACTCATACAAACTAATAATAATTTGAGATTAATAACTTGTCTCCCTTTTTTCCGCGGATAAAATATCGAATTCCCCGGATAAAATATCAATATAAGTCCTTTTCATACTTTATTCAACGCATGAACAGATGCAAAGAATGTCCCTTTCGTATATTAGTGTACTTTTTAGCGCCTTTTCGCCGGTAAAAGTATTTTTTGCCTCGTATTGAAGTCTTTTCGCCCGCATTAAGTCCTTTTCATACTGTATTTAATGCATGAACGGATGCGCTAATGTCCTTTTCGTATAATAGTGTACTTTTTAGCGCCTTTTTGCCGCCAGAAGTCCATTTTGCTTAGAATTGAAGTCTTTTCGCCCGCATTAAGTCCTTTTCATGCTGTATTTAATGCATTAACGGATGCGCAAATGTCCTTTTCGTATAATAGTGTACTTTTTAGCGCCTTTTTGCCGCTAAAAGTCCTTTTTGCGTCTTTTAGCTCAAATTCAGCCCTTTTCATAGTATAATAAATGATTTTTTTTACGAAAAATGTCCTTTTCGTATATTAGTGTCCTTTTTGCGCCTTTTCGCCGGTAAAAGTCCTTTTTGCGCCTTTTCGCCCAAAAAGTCCTTTTCGTATATTAGAGTAACCGCTTTTTAAGGGAAGTAACCCCGTCACATCAAAGTTACTGGACGCTTGCTGCTCACGTGTTTTTGTTTACTTCGTGAAAATGGAAGTCGAAAAAGGTACAAAAAAGAAAAGATTAAGTAAAAATAAGAAGAAATCATGGAGAAAAGTCGATACACAAGAACTTGATGATTTTCTGGAGGATCAAAGACTTCAAGAAAGAACCGGGTTTGTTGATTTTTTATTAGATGGATTCGGACCTTTACCGATTCGGGGCATTAGTTCGGCACCCGCATTAGTTTAGTATCATATTAATTTGTAATGCTTAAATCAAAGTTTCTTACATTCATTTTGGCATGTTAAAACCTTTAAAATGAAGGCTAAATTGGAATATTTTAGTTCATGGTTATATATTATATAAAGTTAAAGTCATAGGTTGAAATAGTCGGACTGTCCTAAATATAGGCAGTGGCTAGAGTTACAGTAGTCCTAAATATAAGACCCTTCATAACTATTTTATCATACGGACGTTCTTCTGTTATGCAGGGTCTTAACGGATTGCTTCAAAAACGCATAGCAAAATATTTTTTTCAAAAAGTAAATGAATGTGGGTCAAATTAGCACCAATCGATAGATAAAAGTTTAATTTTATTCTTTCCATAAAGCAAAAGATAAAAATCAGTTTTTTCCCATATGAAAACACCAATTACTTTTCCTGCTATCCAGGATTGTTGCCGCTTGCCTCCATTTTGAACTGAATTCGTGTCGGTAAATAAAGTTTCGAATCGCTTACAGTTTACTTAAACGAATTTTAATCTCTCAAGAGTAGTCGTTCTTACTGTCAACAGTCACAAGTATGCACGGAACGGTCCGGATACTGGCTTTTATACTGTACCTAATATATTCGTTCAAAATCATTTCTTACAAATGGCGTGACCAAATTTAAATTCGGATTGCTTTGGCTATTATTGCACGATTATTGTGACAAACTGAAAGTACTCGTTAATAAAGGATTTTAAATGGATTTTTCGACTGTCTAAGGTTAGCATTTGAAATTATTTTACTTTCATCATGTGTATTTTTCGTTTATCTTTCTATTGGTGTATCGTTTTATTGCAAATTTTTCGAATTAAAACGAGTAGAACGTTCAGACCTGATTCGATGTCTGTACACTAAAATTTTTGCTATGCGTTTTTGAAGCTATTTGTAAGACCCTACGTAACAGAGAAATGTCAAAATGATAAAAAAGTTACGTGGGGTCTTATATTTAGGACTAGAGTTACAGTAGCGTAACTCTAGACCCAGGTTCTAGAGTTACGGAAGTTCCGTAACTGTAGACAGCCCTGTCAGGGTTGTCTAGAGTTACGGAAGTCAAATAACATGCGTATGTTTCAACTTTTTAACATCGAAAAACTTGTTTCTATTCATTATTACTCGAAATAAACAAATATTTACCGACGTGACTAATCCAATTGTTTTTACATCCGCCATTTTGGATATGACTAATAAACTTACCGGATGTTTTAACATACGGCGATATGACGTTGTCGTCTTTAAAGTGCATGGGTGAAAGTTTTCCGTATTTTGACGGAATTCCGTATTTTCGACGGCCGCCAAGGCCATTTTTCCAATTCATGTAAATCCGTTGAGAAATTCGAGGGGGGGGGGGTAGGGGGTGAGGGTGTCAAAATCGGTGTTTGGCGATCGTAATCACGAAAAAGGAAAGTAATTTTGACGGAAATACGGAATTTACCAATGTCAGTGACACGTTAAAATGTATCTAATAGCATGCGTCATTTGACGTAACTTTTTCAATTTAATTTAACAACGGTACACAAATATAATCTGCTAAAAATAACTTTGACAGAATTACAAGTCATTTTTTCGGTGATCAGTTGGTCACTAAATAAGGCTTTTAATTGCATACGACGCAGGCATTTGGTTACGAGGTATCAATTTAAAATAGTGATATTGTCTTATTACTTTACTATTTGTCTCAAATCGTCTTTATATTTCATTATTAACCAGCGATTGAATTCAATTTAATCCTTTGTTTGGTTACAAATTTACACATGCTTGACATTGTTAAGATGTGTCTCCTGTCGGCTTTTTTCACACTCTTTGATGTTTTATTACACAGCAATGTCTTAAATGCAACATCTCAGTGTTTTATCATAGCGTTAAGTTTGATTTAATTGTTTATATAATTAGTTATGCTTAAAACAAGAATAACCTAGTTTTTAATTGTCCGCTAGATTATAATGATCAAAAGAAAATGATCGATTAAAACAAATATTGGCAAATGCAGATCGGCATGTTCCTTTGTTTACATTCACCTACTTTTAAAATAGCACTGTCTTTAAATTGTTTACTTTTAAACAGTTTAAATTGGTTATTTTATACAACTTACCGCTCGGCGATTTCTTCAGAAATGTCTGCGATTTTTATTGAATTATTTCAAACCCTTAAACTCAGACATTTAGAATACACAAAATATTTGTAAATCAGCGATTCCCTGTTGTAAATTTGCAGAATTAATTATTAAAAAACGACTATTTTCAACACGTTTCCATGTGCACGTTTTTAAAGAAAATCGTCAAATTTACGTTCGAAATCTTTTTTTTTTTTTGAAGTAATCGTGTGGTGGACAAAGCCATGTTAAATTTGTAAATAGTTGATTTTTGTTCAATTATGACTATGTGCAAAACAGACCAACATTTTATAATGCAGCTCATATTTTATATAAATGGGTTAGATAGTCATATAAGTTAGTTATAACACTGACCCTTGAAAACTTCAAATGACCCTCGAAAAAATAAAAATAGGGGTTAAAATGACTCTTAAGTTTTTAAAGATTGCAGAAACACAGATATAGTAATGTTTACTACTTATTAAGGCCCCTACTTCTTTTATATAAATTGGTTTACAAAACCGGCGACCGTAAATTTCGTGAAAATGGAAAAAAATGAGAAACACCAGTTTTTTTTTGTTCTGACCGACCAAAAAATCGACGAAAATGAAAAAAAAACAGACCGATTTGGGGAAAAACACTTACTCTATTTTGAGATTGAACAAAATGATAAAATGCCACAGAAAAATAATCGTTGAAACAAACATTTTTTTGGCACTCGACCAAGAAGTTTTATGAAGTAATTCAATAATTTGATGTCTAAATATCAACATTTATCAATATAACTTAACTAAAATTGTAACAAAACAGTCATGTTAACATACGTCATAAGCAATGATAAAGACACAAGCCTCTGTTCCTTTGTTCTTTTTAATCCTAGAAATTCTATCTAGTTTATATTTAATTACAAAATGAATACGTAAATGCAATGCACTTTAACTTAAACACCGAGTTTAACACATGATACACCTTAAATTGATTTAAAATCAGACTCAGTTGAACAGTGACGTAGACTTAGTGTCTGCATCAACTCTACACAGCTCTGTGTGCGTGACGTCATATGTTCCCCTGCTGTGTTAACACTACTACTGATGACAAATAGGTAATTTAGACAGGGAAGAAGATTTCACATTCTACTGTTAATACCCCAAAATAATCAAACAGTCTCATTTAAATTAAAGCTGTATTTTGCATAACACCAAAAGGTTAAGTCCATTTTCGTTTAAGGGGTGAGCAGATTCTAATTGCAATCTTCTGGATAACTTAAGTATATTAGCATGTTGCAGTTCTTTTTTGTTTAGTCTAAAGCATAATTTGCCCAAATGACAAGCCCTTTTTTATGCACTCATAAGTCAACAGATTTGGTCCATTATTATTTTATAGAGGTACTGACTATAAAATCCTCATTCATGATGACTTAAGTACTCTGAGTAGTTATTTTTTTGTTGAGTCAATCCCGTAATTCACAAATAATATTTTAACTTTATTTATACTCCAAAAAGTCAACAGGACTGGTCCATAATTATTGTACATGTATAGGGATGCTGGTACACATTTTGGATGACTTAATTATTGAGCAGTTGTATGTTGTTGAGCCTATCTCTTTATAATTTACCCAATAACATTGAGACTTTACTTATACACCAAAGTTAACAGGTTTGGTCCATGATGATGTTAGCGGAACTGATTCTAAATTTATACAGTAATCTTGGAAGTTTTAAATTGAATGTTCATATTGTATGATCAGCATATGTATAGATTAAATAGACAAACAGTGTTCGAAATTAACGGCAGCCCGACGCCCGTGGCTTGTGTTTTTTAAGTCGGGCTTGTCAATTTTCTGTCTAGAAAGCCCGATCGGGCTTATCGCAAATTAAGTCACAACAATGGCCGAAAATCGCGCACATTTTCGGCATAACTGCGCGAAAATCCCCTCCAAATCTCTTATTAAATCATTAACAAAATCTTAAAATTCCACACAAAAATAATCGTCAAAACAAACTTTTATTGTCATCATTAACAACTTTATTACTGGTACTTTATTTTGTAAAAAGTAATTCCTTCAATCATTGTTATTGTCATAATTTCAAGTAGCAATCTTGACTTATTACGTCACAAATTGTCATGTACATCGGGAGTCTATCTTAATTGCAGCAATTAAAATCAATATTAATCCTTTGTTTGGTGACAAGAATGTATTCGCAGTTTTAAAAGGAAATAGATGTTAACAATTTTAGAAATGTGTCAGCATTTTTCACACTAAGTTGATGTTTGTTAGCGTGATAATGACATAATTGCAATGTCTCATTGTGTAACTATGGAGTCTAATTTAATTGTTAGGTAGGATTAATTCTTAAAACAAGTGTGACCTAGGTTTTTAATTGTTGACTACATGTTGAAGAAATAATCGCGGTTTTGAAAGAAAATGATATCGGCGATCGTAGGAAATCAAATTTTCTTTGTTTCAATTTACTTATAACTGTCAATTTCACCCGTTTTTTATTATTTAATTTTTAGAAAATTCAAACATTTCCATGTTTGTTCACATTTTGACAAAATGAATGGGTCGAAGGGGCGATTCTGGCGAAGAAGTCGCCCTCTCCTTTAAAACCTCGCTCTATTAGCACATCAAAGCGAAAAACGAAGTCGCCGACATTTTCGGAAAATCAATGAAACAAATTATGACCCAGATTATGACAGTCCTCGAGACCTCGATTTAACGACGGATGGAGCGTATGTAACATCCGCATTTCTTATGTAATCAACCAATCAACTACGCGGGAGTTGTGCTGTTAGTATACACGCTTCAAAAGCCGAAAATTAGTGACTCGATTGTTTATTGATGGCCCCTGTGTATATTGTCACCTTTAAGACCAACCAGCGTCCTCTTAAAAATCAATAGTGCTATATGTCGGCCAGATAAGATTGATATCGTAATTAAACGGTTGCAATAAACAAACACGTGTCAAACAGTGATACTACAATAATATAAGTAGATAAAGCTTTTTGGATGCTTGCCGTTAAATTGATAATTGTATTCAATTATGAGCATGTGATCAGGCAGTTGAATAGATGTAATTAGCAGTTTGCCAATGATTGCAATTATTTGTTTTTTTTAAGCGTGGTGTCATATGTTTTCGCGACCCACGCTATCGCCAATCAAATGAAACAAGGTTAAATCTACTTTAGTAATTCAATAACCTTATTATTTTGATTGTTACTTCTTCTTTATTAAGCAATTAGTAACGGGGAAATTCCTTCAATATTTCGATTTCAAGAATAAACTCCGGTTGGTTCAATTTAATTTATGAAAATTGTCAAAGTATTCGTCACGTAATCTACCAGCTAAATTCGGTTTGCAGACTCTAAAAAATCAATGATAATCATACATTGCTACATAATATGTTATATTTAAGAAAAGGTATGTTATTTACAGCAGAACTTATTAGATCAAAAATATTTAAACAAAGAAGGGTAAAAAATGAGGACACTGATAACATATTATCAAAAAATGGCCTTTTATGCATTTTTAATCTCTTTTGATGAACATATACTAGCAAGTAAGAATGCTAAACCAAAAAGAAGAACTTTTCATTGTAATGAAAATTAGAAAATTTAGTTTACAATTTGATACAAAATCAATGCGTTCAGTGAATAACTCAGTAACCAAACATCCAGGGAGTATTTAATACTCACACTACTTGTGAGTTACAGCAGACTTATTATTTACTAAATGTAATAGTAATAACATGTATTTAAAGGATAGAAGTTCTAGAAAAGTTTGCATTTGAGAAGTTTGTGAATACTGTTCAAAACATTCCATTTGGCTCATCTAACTTTTCCTGCTTGTCTATCCTCCCAACTTCTCCCTCACATCGCTGCACTTCTCCCTAAATTACTGGGAGGGAGAAGTCACTTCTCCCTAAATTTGGAACCCAGGCTCATCCCTGTTTAAAATTTAAGGGTCTTTGATTAAATACATTCGAAATTTATATAATCGTGAGTTTGTTACGAAGGAAATCAGTAACATTCTGTCAGTTTTGAACAACATGCATGTAAAACAAGATTTAAGTAACTACAAAGGCATTGCCATGGTGCGTGTAATTTTAAAAATGGGTCTGTTAAATATGCTATCCATATTATCCATTGAGACTTTAACACATATATTCAAATTCTTTGAGGCAAAGAAAAAAGAAGTAAGTGTGAACTCTGGCACTCCTGGTTGGCATAGTTACTCTTGCCACACAACAGCAAATTTAATGTAAGAAACATTAATTCTGGCACAGCCAAGAGGTGCAAAATGATAGATGTCCTGTTAAGACAAGACAAACTGTCAAAAATGAACAAATGCAGCAGGCATGGCTTTGTTCTAGTCACATTTATAAATAATAAAAGGCTGTATTGATACAATAGCATGTGTTTTTATTGATTTTTGTCTCATTGCTTAAACTTCCGCATTTTTCCCAATTTTCGATACTTTTTTTAAATCATCCTGTTATTCGGGCTTGTTAATTTTAGTCCGGGCTTGAGAAAATTGCAAGGTGACAAGCCCGAAGGGCTTGAGTCCAAAAATCCTAATTTCATACACTGGACAAATTTGTTTACATTCAAAATTTCTAATATTGTGAGTCTTGGGACTCAGGTGTCATTTTGTCAACTGGACAACATGTAAAACAAGATTTGAGTAACAACATAGGCATTACCAATGTGTATGTAATTTAATACATGGGTCTGTTTGCCAAAAGAGCTGCCATTGATATAAAATTTTGTAGCAATATATTGAACAATAGTTATTGGTGATGCATCAAAATATCAAGTCAGGCAAGGAGTGTAATAGAAGCTGCTAGAACTTATTTTTTTTATTTATTTATTTACTTTAAATTTGTTAAGGTTATATTTTCAAATTTTAAAATATGTATGTTCCTTATCATCAACATCATCTCCCGTGACAAATACTTACTAAGTCGAGCATGCTGTCTCTGACAGCTCTTGTTCTGTTCTTAGTGCAAAATAAGCATGACATTGGTCTGTGAAAAAAATATTTACATGCAATCAGAAAGCAACTAGATCATTCTTCAATGAAGATATACCTGCTGCCAAAAAAGACTTATCTATCAATTTCACTTGCAAAGTGGATTGAAATTATTCTCTGTGTACATTCAGCTTGGTCTTATACACTAACTTTAAATGATTTGATGGCATGTTTAAGAATTAAGATAGTTATATACCATACAATTTGTAATTTAAATGATGAGGGGGTCAAGTTAAGAACTTATGAAGTACTCATGAGTACCAAAATGCTTAATATATGTACATAGATATTTTACTCAGAAGTCCTGAAAGTTCCTGCTAGCTTCCATGAATGCTTGATTTTACTGCTTTATTTTGCTTCTACACTGTCAGCTTTCGGGGGCCTCCGGCCCCCTGAACCCCCGCCAAGGCGTTGCCCTGGACCCACTGGGGGTCCTAGCGGCCCCCTGGCCCCCAGCATTTTCTTCAGTATTTTCAGTTTTCACAACTTTCACCCATGAAAGTGTCACGTACTTAGGTTTACTTTTCAAGAGCGATTTGTTATATAGAGTTGGATTATAATTTGGACCGAATATGTCTAATTTGGACAGAATTAATATCTTTTTATTAAATTGTCGATTCTTTAGTATTTTTCATTGAAAAATTTTAATTGTCCTGTAAGAAAAAACGGCGATTTTCGAATGCAAAATCGACCATATTTTTGGACAGAATCAAAAGCAAAATGTCTTCAATTTGATAAAAAATGTTAATAAATGATATATTTTTACATTGTCACGTTTAAAAGCGGCGATCTTTACCTAAAACATTGACCAATTCATTGAATTTAAAAATCTCGACAATTTCCCCCAAGATTTGCATACTAAAGAATCACAGCATTTTACTTACATGTATATTGTACTATAAGTATACTGAGCTTTTTTGGTGGAATTAGCGAATTTAATTGAAAAGATAAAAAAACGCGATTTGTTTTACTGGACAACTGCCAAGTTTTTAGCAAAATTGCTGACTTTTGGTTATGAATATGAATGGGTATTTTTTAACGAGACCGTTTATATTTTCGTTAAAATTTTAAAGATTTGGTGAGGAATGACAAGCTGGATTTTTTTACAAAAACATCGACTTTCTAACTATTCATTTAACGTTTTCCTCCAAGTATTTTTGTAAACTAATTATGTGACACTTTGAAGACGACAACGACATATCGCCGTATATTAAACATCCGGTAAGTTTATTAGTCATATCCAAAATGGCTGGTGTAATAACAATTGAATAGGTCACGTCGGTAAATATTTGTTTATTTCAAATGATATTGAATATAAACAAGTTTTTCGATGTTAAAAAGTTGAAACATACGCATGTTATTTGACTTCCGTAACTCTAAACAACCCTGACAGGGTTGTCTACAGTTACGGAACTTCCGTAACTCTAGAACCTGGGTCTAGAGTTACGGTACCGTAACTCTAGCCACTGCCCTAAATATAAGACCCTACATAACTATTTTATCATACGGACGTTCTTCTGTTATGTAGGGTCTTAACGGATTGCTTTATTATTTTGCAAACCAAGACTTAACATGAACCTTGAATAAAATTGCCTTTTTCGCAAGGAAAGCTGTAAGAGATCTGGTTTCAATCGGAATATAGGTCATGAAGGTTAGCGAATGTAGCAGAGTATTTCCGATTGATACCGGGATTTCCAAATAAAAATCTATTTTTAGAATTTATTTATAAATAATGTCATTCTGTTTTCTAGCAATTTAAGATTTTATTAACTTTCTTATATTACCGTCAGCGCATAAAATAATAGATCTATAGATTACATAAAACTAAAGAAAAAACTAACATTTTATGTTTATTTCCAATGAAAATATTTTGTAAATAAATGTAGCGTGGTTGAAGCACATGGTAATGTGTTCATGACCGTCAAGGTCGATCTCGAAGTCACGTGGTCAAACATTTTGTCAAGATGGCGGCAGAAAATTGAATTTTAAGATCTATTGGAAACTGACATATTTTACGTTCAGAATGGGCACTTAGTACGTTGAAAGTTGGCAAATTAAAAGATTATACATTATTTTAACGGGATTTTCTTCAATTTACTCCAATGCACACTTATTGGTGGACTTTTGTCATAGACTTATCTTCAGCGTACTCGTTCATTAACAGTATACACACAGGTTGGCTGAAGACCTTAAGCTATTTACACAGCTGTTGGTTCTGGTTTTTCCCAGTATAAAATTCTAGAGAATTAGATATCTCCGATTAATTCCCCCTTGGGTTATTTATTCAATACCAGGTAATATTTTTCAAAAGCCTTACCAACCGCTAAACATGTGTAGTGTAAATATTAATTGTCAAGTCTTTAATATAGGAATTGGCTGAGACATCCCAGTAGCAGCAGGGTAATTATCGGAGATTTCAGGGCTCGAATTTAACAAAAAAAGGAACTATCAAATTCTTGCGAGTTGATTTTATTACTTACATTTTTTTCAACAAATTTTTTACTCTACGAACAGTGTTCGATTTTAAGCCTCCCAATTTACTTAGTAATCAAAAGCAAGTCACATATTTGGGTCATTTACACGATCTATTAATTAATCTTCCACACTATTGGTCATTATTGCTACCAGGGTATCATGGTTTGCAAAAGTAACTTTTAAATGCTTCAAAATTTAGCTTATGACGTCAGTGATACATATACTCACGACACTCATTGTATCATGTAGAGATACAGGTAAGTAAAGCAAAAAATCCTACTATCGATCTAAGTTGTCGTTTCAATGCTGATTTGAAACTTATTAGTTTAGACAGTAATACTTTGCAGCGATTTTAACTGGCTAAAATTTGCAAGTTTAAAGTAAATTTACTCGCAATTTCCAAAATCCACTCACATTTTGCGTGTATGCAAGCTTAAATTTGAGCCCTGTATTTACCATCCACATATCTCTGCACAACTTTTCTTGTACCGATTTACAATTGCATATGAGAATTTTCCCAGTTTAAAAAGCCCAACTTCCTCATCATTCCCAAGGAGTTAGGTGCAGGTCACAACCACTGAATTGCTGATAACAGTACTATGTCCAAGGTTGTCAGGTTTTTTTAAACTGAACACGCCACATGATACATATATCCAAATAAAGTGTTTCTATTTTCTTGCAAGCTAATCTGTACTTCTAAATGAGCCCTATTTTATAAAGGAACTTGAAGGACAGAATAATTAAGTTCGGGTAACAGTCAGATTTTCTTACTATTAATTCATGGTCAGTTATTTAGGACCATATCCATCATATAGTCTCCATGAAATGTGGTGGACAGATGGTCAAATCCTGTTAATTGGATCAACTGTCTGACAAAAAATTTGATCTCATCCACACAGTTTTCAATTCATCAAAATATGTAAAATGTCTATGGTAAGACTTGGTTTAGTCCTGTAAAATTTTGAACTTCACAGGGCCTACTGTCCACTAACAAACTGTTGAGTTTTGCAGTGACTGCCACCTTATATAAATGCTTTCTTCTTCAGGGGTATAATTGCTGACAAGCCTGATGAAGCATTGTTCTTTGTTGATAAGGAATTATCAGAAACTAAAACAGGTATGTTAACATTGATTATCTTTTATATTGTTGACACTATGTCCTCTATATAAATCTATTATATTTATGTTATAAATTGATTTACAGTCTTGCCCAACTACCTATGTTAAATGATGATTTAGCTGATATAGTTTCAGTACCACACCATTTGCACTTTATAATATTTGAAAACTTCCTTGTTCTTCAACTTTTATAAAATTAACCTGATGTCCATTGATTGTCATTTTTCACATTTTTGTTTTTAGCTCACCTAAGCCCAAAGTGCTCAAAATGAGCTATTGTGATGGGTCTGACCAATGTGGGTTTGTGAGTGCGTGTGTGCGCCTGTTGTCAACAATTTCTTAAAAAATCTTGTCAAAAACCATAAGGTCTACAATTATTAAATTTGGCATGTATCATCACTAGAAGGTGCCTTACTAATATTGCTCAAATTATGCCCCTGGGGTCAAAATTGGCCCCTGCCCCAGAGTTCACAAGATTTACATAGAGTTATATAAGGGAATTGATATTTAGCATGTAGCATCATATTAAGGTTCTCTACAAAGATAGTTCAAATTATGCCCCTGGGGTCAAAATTGGTCTTGCCCCCCTGGATCACAAGATTTACAATGAGTTATATTTGGTAATGTTAAAAAATCTTCTTCTGAATTACAAGAAGGCATAGAGCTTTCATATTTGATATGTGGTATTATGTCTTCTACAAAGATTGTCCAAATTATGTTTGTTGGTTCATAATTGGCCTGGCCCCAGGGATCACTGATTCATTGGCTGAACCTGTTAATTTTGTCAGATGCTTTAAGTATCTTCTAGTTCTCAGGTGAGTGGTCCAGGGTCCTCAGGACCCTCGTGTATGTAATCTACTGTAAATTCAAGCAACAAATAATTAGCTATTTCATCGATAAGAAACTATATATATATGAAAATAATCTTTCCTTTGTTACAGTTGAAAGCAAACCAAGCAGAAAAAGACGAGCACAGGAGAAGTTGAAAGATATTGAAGTTGGATTAAAGCCTCCACCTCCAAAGAAGTGGGTCATTCTTTATTTCATTCTTTTCTTAATTTTTATTCAGAATTTGCATTATTAAACATTAACAACCACCAAACCACTAATTATAGGTTGATTATGTATGTTCTAATATTCTATTGTATGAAACAAAGTATTTTAAACCATTGCAACTTAATGTCATATATTTTTGGAAATCCAGAATGAAAAACCTTAGTAAATGTTTCGATTATATAATCGATGGTTGATCGAAATGGGTCGTCCTATTATTTCCGATGATCGATAATAATTTTTTTCCGTAATTATTTTCAGAAAAGACAAAAGAGCTCCTGTTGTCATAGAAAAGGAAAGTAAAGGAGTAGTATCAGTCACACAGAAAACAGCCTTTCAACAGAGAAAACTCGCTATTAAAGAAAGAAATCAGTATAATAGAACTAAAGGAAAACAACCAACAGCACAATATGATCTCTGGGGAGGTTGGTTGACTATTTATTAAGGGGTGTGGAATTTGTTTGTTTGTTGGGTTTAACACCGCAGCAACACATGGTATAGGTCACTCACTCCTCCTGGAAAGGCTGAATCTCTGGATTTAGCTGTTAACCAACTACTAAGTGCATACTTTTGTCAGTAACTGACAACTGCCCTACATAATTAAAAATCATTGGTAGGAGAGAGAATGGCTGTAGAAATAAGTTCATGACCAAGCTCCATGAAAGTATGCCCCACCCGGGAATCGAACCCACGACCCCTTGATCAGTAGACTTGCATGTTACCAACTGAGCTAGCCAGGCGGCTGCTGTGGAATTACTATGCCCAACTTGTCCAACTCATACATTTATGTCTGAGGACAAGTAAATACTGCACCCCACTTGTCTGTGAACATGTAATATTTTAGCTGTAAATACATTAACATAGCATTACACTTAATAATGTAAATGTCTCCATGTATTTTGTATCATATTTTGCTATATTTTTTAGTATCTAGACTAGTGCATTTCAAACTCAAAGCAAGTTGATTTTTAGATTTTGCTTGTCCAAGGACAAGTGGAAAAAACTTAGAATTCTACACCCCTGATTTAATTATTGAAGCAGTCTTTAATTTTCTTGAGCACTAGCCCTGAATTTTTCATTTTTTGTTTATTAGGCCACAACAAGTTGATCATGTGTTCTACGGGTTTTTCTTGGGGGAAATATGCCGATTGAGCGAAGAATTTTTTTTAAAATCTTAATTCAGTTGTTTCATATAGAGGTTTGACCAAATTTTATGAGTGAGGAAATAAAAATATTTTTTTTGTAAAAACTGTCAAAATTAAGGTGTGAGCGTATCCATTTAACATATGATCAACTTGTTGTGGCCTTATTTTATGGCATAATTGAAGATCATGTAAGATGTGTTTTTGTCTATTTTTAACTTAGATGAACCTACAACAGAAGTTGGAGATGAACATTATTGTAGAGTAACAAAAAAGTGTAAAATAAAGGTAACTTTAATACTTTGATTTTAACAATAGACCTAATTTGGTACACTGATTTATAGGATTTTCCATCCGTGCACAGGGAGTACAAAGATGTTTTTTACACATTATTGCTGAAAAGCATGAGACATGGATTAAATTCTATTGCTTATTTGTTCTTTAAGCATATTAAATTTTGATGTTTTGAAGTATACTTTGAAAAAAATTACAAGTAGTTATAAGTTACACAACTAATATACAGTTTAACATGAACCGTCAATTTTCTTGTTTATGTATTATCAATATAAAGTAAAACTAATAATAAAATGTGTTGGCAATAATTTTTAAAAAAAAACACAAAAGAAAAATATGAAAAAAAACTGCATGTATAAAGAAACTTCTGGACCCCAGTATACAATTTTGTGTAATTATTACTTCTAGGCACCAGCACATCTACAGAAACCACCATCTTTAGCTCCTGCTGTAGAATTACCTCATCCTGGAATGTCTTATAATCCTGATTTTGATGAATATCAGGTTAGTTTGTACATGTGACGTATAGTAAAACTATCTACCTTTATGTTACGTCATTTTGTTAACATGAGTTTGTGGCACAGTTGACTACTTGAAATAGTAAAGCTATCATTTATTTATTTTATTTTTATACCCCCGCTTCGAAGAAGAGGGGGGTATACTGCTTTACCCTTGTCCGTGCGTGCGTGTGTGCGTCCGTCCGTCCGTCCGTTACAAAATTTCCGTCGCAGTTTTCTCAGCAACTATATCATGCAGCAGCCTAATACTCAGCATATTGCTTCATCCCATAGTCCCATGTGGTGTAAAGCAATTTCATGCTCCTTGCTCATCTACTTCCTGTTTGTCGCATATTTTTAGATTTTGGCGGGGGTATCACTAGTGAGCATTAGCTCACAGATTTACTTGTTTTACTGGGTTTAACTCAGTGTCAATACATTTTGGTCATGTTACGGTGTCCAGCTCACCAAACCTAGCTTCCCAGGACCTTTGTCTATGACCAGTACTCTCCTACCCTTCCACAAGGCGGGAAACTTCTCTATATACCTTATTAATAGAGGGAAATTAACGTTTTTGCCAAATTTTCATGGAAGGGTATTGCTGCTCAGTGGGATTTGAACCTGTATCCCTCTGGGGACTTGAGATTCCAAATCCCAGCACGCTACCAACTGTGCTACCAACCCAGATTGTTAAGCTATCAACCTTTGTCATTTTGTTATATGGGTTTGTGGCACAGTAGACTGCTTGCAGGATTTCTAATGTGGTGTCTCATTGGGGTTGCTGATTTGATCTTCACTGGGCTGGTTTATATACTTCCATGAAATTCAACAATTGTGTTGAATTTTCTCCATTTGAAAGGTGCATGTATTTGGAAAAGTTTTTGACCTTGTGGAAGGGTAAGTGAGTATTGGTTATAAATGAAGGTCAATGAAAGCTAGGTTAATTGAGCTGTCAACAGTATAATGACTATTCCTTTAATTGTGTTAACACTGATAAATCCATGGAAAATATATAAAAAATTGTGAAAGGCCTACTCACTGGTGCTTACATAGTGGCTTATGAATTAGTTTATTATAACCATTTTCCATGAAAAATAACTTGTTTCTTTTAAATAGTTCACTCCTTACAAATATATCCATAACTTGGCTGTACGAATTAGATTCCAGCAATGCCCAGAGAGTAGAAAGTTTAATCATATCTGTGCATTAATATTAACCCATTTGGCTGTGATCCATTTTTGTTTTAAGTCTTGTTGTTTTTTTTGTACTATAAGTTTGAAATGTATGTGAATTTCAGGATTTATGTTACAAAGCATATAAGAAAGAACTAGAGAAAAATAAAGAAGAAGAGAAGATAGAGAGAGCTTTAGATTTACAGTTTCCTACTTCTAATAGTGCTCCAACTGAAGTAAGCTTTATTGATATAATAATCAATCACTGCATTCAGTGATTAGCTGGATGCAGTATCTTGCATTCTTATACACATCTATATCATGACTTATCACTAACTTAAATATTCAGGTTTAGTCTATGACATCTTTGTGGTGTCATTTAATGTGATGTAGTTTCTTTAAGTTGGTACTGGCTAGACTTCTAAGTTGGTACTGGTTAGACTTCTAAGTTGGTACTGGTTAGACTTCTAAGTTGGTACTGGTTAGACTTCTAAGTTGGTACTGGTTAGACTTCTAAGTTGGTACTGGTTAGACTTCTAAGTTGGTACTGGCTAGACTTCTAAGTTGGTACTGGTTAGACTTCTAAGTTGGTACTGGTTAGACTTCTAAGTTGGTACTGGTTAGACTTCTAAGTTGGTACTGGTTAGACTTCTAAGTTGGTACTTGATAAGACTTCTAAGTTGGTACTGGCTAGACTTCTAAGTTGGTACTGGTTAGACTTCTAAGTTGGTACTGGTTAGACTTCTAAGTTGGTACTGGTTAGACTTCTAAGTTGGTACTTGATAAGACTTCTAAGTTGGTACTGGTTAGACTTCCAAGTTGTTACTGGTTAGACTTCTAAGTTGGTACTGGTTAGACTTCTAAGTTGGTACTGGTTAGACTTCTAAGTTGGTACTTGATAGACTTCTAAGTTGGTACTTGATAGACTTCTAAGTTGGTACTGGTTAGACTTCTAAGTTGGTACTTGATAGACTTCTAAGTTGGTACTGGTTAGACTTCTAAGTTGGTACTTGATAGACTTCTAAGTTGGTACTTGATAGACTTCTAAGTTGGTACTGGTTAGACTTCTAAGTTGGTACTTGATAAGACTTCTAAGTTGGTACTTGATAAGACTTCTAAGTTGGTACTGGTTAGACTTCTAAGTTGGTACTGGTTAGACTTCTAAGTTGGTACTGGTTAGACTTCTAAGTTGGTACTTGATAGACTTCTAAGTTGGTACTGGTTAGACTTCTAAGTTGGTACTGGTTAGACTTCTAAGTTGGTACTGGTTAGACTTCTAAGTTGGTACTTGATAAGACTTCTAAGTTGGTACTGGTTAGACTTCTAAGTTGGTACTGGTTAGACTTCTAAGTTGGTACTTGATAAGACTTCTAAGTTGGTACTGGTTAGACTTCTAAGTTGGTACTGGTTAGACCTCTAAGTTGGTACTTGATAAGACTTCTAAGTTGGTACTGGTTAGACTTCTAAGTTGTTACTGGTTAGACTTCTAAGTAGTTACTGGTTAGACTTCTAAGTTGGTACTGGTTAGACTTCTAAGTTGGAACTGGTTAGACTTCTAAGTTGGTACTGGTTAGACTTCTAAGTTGGTACTGGTTAGACTTCTAAGTTGGTACTGGTTAGACTTCTAAGTTGGTACTGGTTACACTTCTAAGTTGGTACTGGTTAGACTTCTAAGTTGTTACTGGTTAGACTTCTAAGTTGGTACTGGTTAGACTTCTAAGTTGGTACATGATAAGACTTCTAAGTTGGTACTTGATAGACTTCTAAGTTGGTACTTGATAGACTTCTAAGTTGGTACTGGTTAGACTTCTAAGTTGGTACTTGATAGACTTCTAAGATGGTACTTGATAGACTTCTAAGTTGGTACTTGATAAGACTTCTAAGTTGGTACTGGTTACACTTCTAAGTTGGTACTGGTTAGACTTCTAAGTTGTTACTGGTTAGACTTCTAAGTTGGTACTGGTTAGACTTCTAAGTTGGTACTTGATAAGACTTCTAAGTTGGTACTGGTTAGACTTCTAAGTTGGTACTGGTTAGACTTCTAAGTTGGTACTGGTTAGACTTCTAAGTTGGTACTGGTTAGACTTCTAAGTTGGTACTTGATAAGACTTCTAAGTTGGTACTTGATAAGACTTCTAAGTTGGTACTGGTTAGACTTCTAAGTTGGTACTGGTTAGACTTCTAAGTTGGTACTGGTTAGACTTCTAAGTTGGTACTTGATAAGACTTCTAAGTTGGTACTTGATAAGACTTCTAAGTTGGTACTTGATAAGACTTCTAAGTTGGTACTGGTTAGACTTCTAAGTTGGTACTGGTTAGACTTCTAAGTTGGTACTGGTTAGACTTCTAAGTTGGTACTGGTTAGACTTCTAAGTTGGTACTGGTTAGACTTCTAAGTTGGTACTTGATAAGACTTCTAAGTTGGTACTGGTTAGACTTCTAAGTTGTTACTGGTTAGACCTCTCATATTTATCGCTGTTTTTTCTACAACCACATGAATAGCTACATTAATATTAAACTAACACAAGTTGACAATTTAATGAGATGATGTACTGTATAGCGGGTTATTTCTGCGGGGCAAAAATTTCGTGTAAACAAGAGAGTTTTGTATTGGCGATGCTAAATATTGGCGGAAATTACTCTGAGCGCCAATTTTAAACCTCCCGGTGAAAGATGGTTAAAGGTACATAACTCTGCCATTTCACCTGTATAAGCAGTCACTACCGACCGCGACTTTTCAAATTTTTAAATTAACTTAGTGTCACCAAAGTTGCAAAATCTGAGCGGATGTTTGAAAAACCAACGCTTACACAGCAGATTATCTATTTCTATGACGATGTATTGACGGGACAAGTTTAATCATGTGATAAGAATCGTCATTAAATGTGAATGTTTTTGTTAAAAATATTACCTGGGTTCAGCTAAGTTTGATCGTTCGACAAATTGCATAAGTAAGCCCAACTCGCGAGAGTCTTATAATAATAACAATTTGTTATAATGAACAATCAAAATTTTCGCATGATTGTTAATAGTCGTGGAAAAAGCCTTTGTCTTTGTTAAAAATTATCGGTATTGAAGTTTGTGGCTACACATTCCTTGAAAATCGCCAATTTACCTGAATCCATTGGTCAAAGTCAAACAAATTTTGAAATTAACAGCTTGTCACAAACAATGTATCATCAACGCACCTAGTGGAGTCTTTAAACGGACAAAATCAAGTATAAAGCGTTGTCACGTGACGAAATTTGACAATAGTTTTCTTTTGAATATCAATAAATAAGAAAGCTACATAAACACTAACTCCGCTCTTTTTACTCAATTTGTTAAATTATGTGATGAGAAGTTTGTCTTCGGTTCGCTAGAAAGTACTGAAATTACTTGCTATACTAAAAATGACTTTGTTTTGTACGACAATCAAACAAGTGTTTGAGCTAAACTCGTGAAGATTCGGAAATGACCGACATAAGGGTTTATAATGTAAACAAAATGTCGGCACCGTCGTCGAGTTTCGTAACCGACATTTGATGGAACCTGTCGTCTTATTGTTAGAATGACTGTGTTGTCTGTCTGTATTTTCGTTTCTACAAACATGACTTGAACCAATTCCTTTGCATTATTCAAAATTGTAAATTTTGTTCATTTACATAGTTAATATCCACAAAATTCACTACATAAATCTTGATTTTAAGGAAGGTAATACATGCACATATTAATGATTTTTTTTTATTTAGAGTAATGTCCCTTAGTAAACAATATGGCGGCGACTTAATACTGCGGCGGTTTGTATTCGCGGTGTTTATATTTGGCGCATTTTCATTTTCCGCCAATAAAGCCAAAATAAAACCCCCGCAGATAATACCCGCTATACAGTATGTAATTATTATATAAATTGAAGAATAGTTATATCAAATAGATTTGTGACACCAAGATCTGGGTTCATCGTTTATTTCTCCATAAGACTTCAGAACTCACGCCTAGTGATTTTGGATCAATAGCCACTCGGTCAAAATATTTATTGGTCTACATAAGTTATTTAAATCACAAGGGAAAACCCAAATATAAGAATTCCGGATATAGTGTATTATATTTTTCTTATGATATTTACTGACAAATATTATCTTTGTAGGCTTCTCGTCTTCAAGAAATGTCTGAAGGTTTATTTCAAAATAAAACTGATGTTAACAATGATGATGATAATGGTGATGATGATAGTGATGTAGATGATAATGTTGATAATTTATCAGTTAATCCTCCTGTCAAAAGAGATAATAAAAAAGATGAGAGAAAAAGAAAGAAAGAAAAACAGTTAAAACAAAAGGTTGGTATCAGTTTTAGTCTATGATAATTCACTAATGGTCATATTATGAATTTTCCCATTGGTAGGCAATAGAAC
This sequence comes from Mactra quadrangularis, assembly GCA_025267735.1. Classification (NCBI taxonomy): domain Eukaryota; kingdom Metazoa; phylum Mollusca; class Bivalvia; order Venerida; family Mactridae; genus Mactra; species Mactra quadrangularis. The sequence continues at coordinate 51,891,801 of CM046301.1, forward strand.
CTCTTATTAACCTTCAGCCTAAAACTGGGAACTTTCAGTGGTGTTATGTGTGTGTGACCCTATGGTATCTATTTATGCCTCTAAATTTTACGGACCAATCAATTATTTTTATGAGATTTTAGCACAAGTTTATATATTTATTACAGATAAATGTCAATGGTATGCACTTGCAATGAATCCAGAGCATAGATTCAAATCATGGTCCATACACTAGAATTTCTTATTATTCAGACTTTACATGCTAATTTTAATGTTCACTGAATTTATTAAAAAGTAAAAAGTCGCACTGATCATTGACTTAGTAAATAGAAAAATACAAAAGATCCATCAACAAACAGGATTATTAAACTAATGGTTGTCAAAATATGTTTAACCTCAGTTATTACACAATGGCTGAACAGAGGATCTATTCATGGTTCAGTATAACCTCTGCAGTCTGCAGAGCAAACCGGCTACACCACAACAGCTTTTGATATTTCCTATAGGCATAATTTTAATTGAATTTAACCTCTTCTGAACAACGACCTCTAAACAGCAATATACTTAAATCCTTTCCAGTGGGTGTTGTTCAAGAGAGGCTGTACTGTTATAGCAGGTTATTCATTTCCATGAACATTGGTATTTAATATTATTACCTGATTGCTTATATAAATGTAATTCAATGTTTTTAACTGTTTTCTTAGTGTTGACCGGTCAAAACATTTATTCTATGTGTGATTTTGGAACAGTCAAACTGTTGTCCCTCGATGTCAGGAATAGTGTTTTAAATTGTTTCCCTCGGCCTACGGCCTCGGGAAACAGTTCAAAACACTATTCCCTCTACCTCAGGCCAACAGTTTGACTGTTCCCAAATCACATATGAAATAAGTGTATATTGATTTTTACTCAGTTAAAGAAGTTGCCAGGTTCTTATGGAAGGTTAAGTGAACATATAACTGGTTAAGAAAGGTATCCAGGTGATCTGGTTACATGTATAACCTGATGTAGGATGAAATTGATAGGACATAGGCTTGACTTTTCATAGAGTTTCTTTCTGTATTATCAACATTAATCTTTCAGGCAAAGTTAGCTGTGAAAGAAAAAGAGAGAAGAATGAAAGATAACAGTATATATAGGTTTGTTACAACATGCTTATTTGGTCACGATACGCCAGAAGTGTATCTAGATATATTGCAATATGCTAGCTCCATATTGGGATATGTACCACAATAAAATGAGGGCTTTAAGATTCCTCGTGCCTCTCCTGTATCGATCAGAAACATTGTAATTCTTACATACAGCTACTGATAGAATCTATCTTCTTTCTGTCATTTAGAAATGCGATACATGTTTTGCATATAAAAGAGATGCTTGGGTTGGGAGAAACAATCACCCCTAAGCTGCTGAATATCCTAGTCTCGAAGTATTCAATTCAAAAACATGTTTTGCACAAGTTCGGAACAACCAATCAAATGCGTCCAAATCGATTAAATTCTTGGAACTTAACTTTTAATCAGATGAACTATGGAAAAACTGATGTTTGCTTCATTCATTTTGCGAAGGGAAAAATTTTCTAATGAAATATAGCATATCGCCAAATACTGATATATTCAATTCGTACCACGGTACATATTGCCACAGCTGCGTATTGCAGTATACCCGTAAACTGATATATTGTGACAGCCCTAATGTTTAATAATTTTTAGTTTTGAACACAGTGTTTTTCTTTGTGCTGATATATTATCACTAGCGCCTGCATCAGACTGTTAGACAATATTAACTGCTTTTAGCTTGCCTAATCATCTGAGATCATTTGGGGTCAAAAGTTGTGTGTGCCCATGGTAGTCTCCATTTTACATACGCATACGCATTTGTGATTAAACTTTCTCGTATGAGCGATTTAAGATCATCTTGACCCCTTTATTCATCTTTTATGAGCTGGATTTTAAAAAAAAAACGGACAGATGGGCGTTTTGTGTCGATAATAATTGTGTGAAAGTTTTTTCTTTACCATATGATATATTTCTGCCATTTATTATCATATCTTTATAAAACTTCATACAATGATAACATACCATGTGATGAACAGAATTAGAAAGTGACCACAACTCTACCTGGCTTTATTATGGATTATTTCCCTTTGTAATTTTTTGCATTAAAAGTTTTTAATATGTTGTATATCTCTGTCATTTATGGTCAGATGTTGATAAAAATCTGGCTTAATGTGGTTTCTACATTACATTTCTTGTTTTTGTATAGTTTGAATTATATGCTGATAAACTAAAAATGCAGATCTTTTCATTTGCTCAGATAATTGTTTGATTCTTTTTATATTTCGAAAATGGCTATTAGTTTACTCTTGACAGCACTGTGGATGGTTCATGAATGTTGAATGTTACTACATGTATATTTCAGATTAAAGTCTATAAAGGCAGAGATAAGAGAAAGTGAAAGAATTAAAGAAGCAAAAGCCAAGAAAAGAGCTGAAGAAAAAGCAGCAGAAATGTTTCAGACTAGGAGATTAGGTCACAGAAAGTATCCTTTGTCTACATCCCAAAATAGATATTTTTAATGTTGGTACCTTTTTCTTAAATTAAACAATTTAGAACTTGAAATAGAATTATGACAGTAAATCACATGCTATCAACAAGTTGGCACTACTATTTACAATTAAATTACAATTTACAATTTTAAATTACCCTTTTAAGCTCAACTTTTAAAGAAAGTGAGAGGTTTTGCTACTTTTGCACCAGCGTTGGAGTTGCTTGTGAGGTTTAAGTTTTTTTAAACTTTACTGTATTTTCAAACACATTTTCAGATATTTAAGAATTGATTTTTTTTGTTTGGTGAAAGCCGTAGCAACACATTGTATATATCATATCACGGCAGTCAGTTAACCTACTCACCATTCCTAGGAATACTAAATCTCTGGATTTAGCTGTTAAACAGTTACTAGGCACATACATTCCATCTTAAGACTTAGATTAACCATCCTAGAATCTGTTTCCTAGCCCTCCAGTACTGAGCATAAGAATTAAGTTTCTTTCTCAATGAAACAATGAGATACACTTTGGATGTGATTTAGACCAACTTGAATCTAGCTATCCAATGATTACAAGCCCAGCATTCTAATCACTTAGCCTCACCTGCTTCATAGTATTATTGTTTAGCAAAATACATCATGTTTAAGAGGGTATTGCTGTGTGGTTACAACGTTGACTGGTAATCATTCGATAGCCAGCTCCACGTTGGTTTGAGTCCTATCCAAAACTCGTTGTTTCCTTGAGCAAGAAACTTTATCCTACAAGCTCTGTACTAGGGACCAGGAAGCGGACTCAAAAGTGATTTATCTTAGTTGTAAAAACTTGTTTCACAATAGAGCTAAAATGAATTAGGGCACATTCCGCAATGCAATCACTAGCTAGGGCTTTGTAGCGATTTCCTACGGAACGGTTTGCTACGATCGAGCAAATTGAATCGCTAGCTAGCGAATCGTAGCAAGTTTTTTTCTTGCTAGCCGTATCATTCGGAACAATTCTGCTAATTTCAAAATGGCTGCCCCCTGTGGGAGCGTGTTTCTGTTTCAAGAATACTTATATATATTTCATTTAATGCATATATTTCGTCAAAGTGGTAAAATTGAATATTCATGGGGATAATTGATTTAAATATTTTTCATTTGTTACAATACTGAACTTTTTGTTCCAGAAAGTCGCCATTTTGAATTTGCTGGCTTGAAGCAAACTGTTCCGTAGACCACTTATGCTACAAAAAATCACTTTCAAATAGCGCTAGCTAGCAATCGCCTTGCGGAACGTGCCCTTAGTATTAACGAAACTATTAGCAATTCATACAAAATGTAACATTTAGGTATTGTACATCGATATTGTCGTAGTTCCTTAACTCTCTATACAGATTTGAAGAACCAGATCTTCCACTTAAACTGAGTGATGAATTAGTTGGTTCACTAAGAGAATTAAGGGTAGGTTTGTATTCCTATTCTCTAAGGATTTATTCCATGTAGATGTATCATAGCTTGTACTTATTTTGGTAATCTTTACTTTAACCCACTTACGTGAAGTCCATGGCTTGTAAAAAAATTATTGTGACTAGTGTGAAAATTTATTTTGGCTTGTAAAATTATTGTTTTTAGCTCGACTTTTCAATGAAAATGAGAGTTTTATGTATCACTTTTGTGTCTGCATTGGGGTTGGTGTTGGCATTGCTTGTGAGGATTAAGTTTTTATAAGTCTTATATCTTCAACACCACCTAAGATTGTAACTATTGTTTGACTGATGTATTTTGCCTTCGGAAAACTAAGTCCTGTCTTGAAAGCACTTTTGTTTAAAGATAAGCCTTGCCATGAACATAATAATTGAAAAGACGCGCTGTGCCTTACTCATTTCGTCCAGCATTCACTCAGATTTATCTCTATGGTCAAGTGGTAAGGATTCCTGATTCAAGCAATTGGTTGGTTCATGTTTTTTATTATCATATAAACTCCTTCTCTATGTATTTTTCAGCCTGAAGGTAATCTTATTAAAGAAAGATTCCAGAGTTACATGAAACGTAATATATTAGAACCTGTAGGCTCAATTAATGGAAAGTAAGTCACTACTTTTAACTATCTGTTAAGTGTTCACCTGTTGACCCGATAGAGAATTTATTTGTTGTATTTTTTATTTCATAGTTACTACACTGAGGCTAAGTCATTTTTTATTGTAAATGATTCTTGAGTTCTCATTGAATGAGAATGAGTCATTCCTTGTCTGAATGCAGAGAAGCAGAGAAAAACATGAGTATAGCTGGGGCCTGTTGCCTAACGATTTCCCTACGATTTCACTATGTAAAAGCGCTTTAATGTAGCTACTTTTCATAGAAAACGGCTTGGTATTTACGTAACAAACCAAGATGGCGGCCTGTGTTGATGTACAGGCAGCAATTATTGCACTTTTTCAAAACAAATAAGTCTTTAAAAAGTAAGCAAAGCATGTGATTATTTATATTATCATTAAGTAGTTCAAGCTCAGGTTAATATTGTCCTACTACACATTTTCAAAACAGAAATCTTATGTTTCTCACACCGTTTTTAACAAGTCTTGCTCTAGATAAAAGTAAAATAGTCAATAATATTCAAACAATGTAATACCATGTACTTAATTATGTATTTATGTGATTACAGGAAACTTAAAAGGAAATATAAAAAGAAAACATATATTAAAAACTCCCATAAAGATCTTAAGTAAGTATATTGTATTTTATATTCTGAATATATAATTATGCATGTCTCCTGGCAAAACATTTCAAGCCATCAAAAGTTTCTTGAAAAAAAATCTTTCCAATAATTTATAAAAAGTAATTTCAGCATAAAACCTTTTTTCTTAAGCCTGCCTCCAGAGTGTCAGAGAGCTATTTGATGGCATTAAATTATTTGTCTGAAAAGAGAAATTAACTACAAAATGTGTTTGTTTATCTTTATGTAGACCCTAAAATATTATCGTAAACGAATATTTTGTGTAATACATGTATATAGGCTTATTATACCCCCGCAAACGAAGTTTTCGGGGGTATACTGGAATCACCCTGGTGGTTGGTTGGTTGGTTGGTTGGTTGGTTGGTTGGTTGGTTGGTTGGTTGGTTGGTTGGTTGGTTGGTTTGTTGGTTGGTTGGTTTGTTGGTTGGTTGGTTGGATATGTGGTCTGTCCCAAAAAATTAATACATTTGTAGTATGTTTATTTCTTAATGTATTTGAATAGAAGCTGTTATATACCATGATTTAATGGTGTATACAAAACTCATGTAACTATGGAAACATATCTCACTTGTTTAAAATATTTAATGGTGTTATATATTATAAATCTAATTTGATAACTGTATAGTATGCTTTTTTCTCAATAGATTTTTTTCTTATCTTATTTTATAGAATTTGCACAGGCGTTTACAGTTGATGTTTATATGCATGTTATATCAATTCCAATTCAAAATGGCCGACTTGCGGCCATCTTGATTTTTTTAAATTTAATTAAATAACTGCATGCTTATTTCTCAACAGATTTTTATTTTTTTTATTTTATAGAATTTTGCACAGGCGTTTACAGTTGATGTGTACATACACTTTATATTAATTCCAAATTCAAAATGGCCGACTTGCGGCCATCTTGAATTCTTTTTAATTTCGTTTAATTACTGTATGCTTATTTCTCAACAGATTTTTTTCTTAACTGATTTAGATAGAATTTTGCATCGGCGTTCACAGTTGATGCGTACATACACTTTAACTCAATTCCAATTCAAAATGGCGGACTGGCTGTCATCCTTTTTTTCAAAATTAATTCAGTCTTATATTGACTTATTACCATACATATTTTGAAAAGAAATTGCATACAAGGTCTCACTAATACAGTTGATCAGGATGACTATTTTTCATCAATTTATATTCAATATGGCTGACTGGCAGCCATCCTGGCAGTCAAGGAGAACATATTTGACATTGAAATGCTCGTCCTATGACATACATTTAGGTGCTTTCTTTCTTTTGAGAAGGTATGAATGTGTTAATATAGTATGACCAATTCTACATCTCATAGTAACTATTTATCTCATTGATTAGCTAACATTATTGACGAAGATGAATCATGGGTTTATGGCTTTATGTCATGTAACTTATCAAATATGTGACGTCGGCTGCGAAAACCAGGCCAATTGCGCAAATGACGTAACGTTAAAAAACGTGTTTTTTCAAACACCACGTGAAATTTAGATTTCAAAAACTAACCTCGAAAATTCAACTCGTTTTCTCATATAAAATGTGCATTATTCTCATTAAAACTCGGCAAAATCTTAGATCGAACATTCCCAGATATTTAAATGGTAAGGGGAATAACTGTCACGACAGTATTTTTTAATTTAGTGTCCTTTAACCACAAAGACGAAGTAGCGAAAATGGACGACATCTTGATTCTTGTCAAGCAAGGTGAGTTGTATTTTCTGTAAATTTGGCCCAATTATCCGACTTGTAGGCTATACGATTTTGATTATGTAAGTGTTTAAAAATGTTTTTACGTTTTGACGACGATTTAATTGAAAAAACGGTAAAGATTCGAAAACACACAGCATTTGTTGAAAACTTTTACATGGCGAAATCGAAAGTAACATTTTTCGTCTGCAATTTGTTTACTGTCAAAAGCTATCTATTTGGACTGTAATATGCTCATCACTAAATTATTTAGTCACTTAGATTTATGAATACAGAAACATAAACTTTGTTTGTAAATTTATGTCGTGAATAGAACAACAATCGTGTTTTATTCATGGTTTCTATGCCGAGTGCTGGACATCGATCACGTCTGTCAGTTTGGGACTGGTTTTTTAGGTCTATCAAGAGGCAATTTTATTTCAATGAAAATTAAGATTATACGAATGTTTAAGAATCCAAATCTTCAAGAATTGATGAGTTTGCTATGATATATCATTAAATTTCAATGACATAATCGTATTTCGTTTTTAAGCTCCGCCCACATCGCTCCTCCCACCACACTCCCCCCAACTTTATTTTTCCATATGGATTTTAAACTTAAATTTTCTGAATGGGTGGTATTTTCCCTAAAGACAATGTTAATGCATTTTGATTTTTCTTTTTTCTTTTTCTCAGGAGAAGCACAACAACTTGATACTTTATAAAGACGTTACACAACTATTGGGACTTACTTCAGCAGTGTTTTGACCATAGGTCTACCAGTCATGATTCAGTAGTAATAGGGTAGGTATAAATTTCATGTATTTTTCTGACAAATGAGAAAAAGTTAATTATTAATTATAATTAACCGATTGTTTTACAAATGGTATTTTAATTTGACAGATCTGTTTGTAGTTTAATAAGTCACAATGATTGCTTAAATGTGTACTGTTCACTGAGGAAAGTAAGAAGACAATAAATATATAGTGCTGTTATTATAAAAAATATATACTTTGATTATGAGGGTACTCAGTACATGTTATGGCTTATGAATTTTGTTTCTAGTTAGTTCTGTTGGTATGCTTAATGTCTTTCAAAACTTCCTGTTGAAATAAAGAAAAAATATTGTTGTTACGACATAGTAAGTAATTAATATTTTACATAGGCCTTCTATATATTTTGGTTCTTATCTAATCATTCATGTGTATACAAATGTGTAATATCATTCACTGGTCATAAAAAATTATTCAAATTTTGCATATTTGTATGACCACTCATATTCATAAGTTCTACAATACACAAACAGAAGAGCCAATACATTGATGCACTTGTATTTCTTATGACTGATTTAGTGATTGATGTGCTTTATCTTTCTTGCGTCAAACTATTGAGTGTTATTCTATTTTTTTACAGATAGAGATGATATACATAGTTGAGTACAGCCTTAAACCATGCTGTGATGTGAACACAAGCACCAGAATAGCTAACTTCAGCATGTGTTAAATGAAGAAGAAAAATCAATGTCACATTCACCACCATGAGAGATGATACAAAAATCATTTACAAAACTTTATTGCATTGCATAATATTTGACTTTCATGAAAATGAGATAATATTAATTGAATATTAATTAATATCTAAATGAATGGAATATGAAACAAACAACATAATAAATATTGAAAATATACATTTTGTTCTAATTATTCTATGTTCAGACAATGTGTAAAAACATAATTTTATGCTCAGTCAACAATCAAACGTGTAGACATAGGTAGTACATTGATATTTGATATAGCATGCGCCTACCCATTAACATTTTTATGTATACACATCTACGTGTAGTAATGGAAAAACTTCATTTCAAATTATCATTTGAGTTATCCTAGTTGCAATGCTTTCTCAAGAAATGTACATGTATTGCTACAGCTACACTAATTTTGACTGCAAAAATCATTCACCATTGTGTTCATTCCAATCTTCCAAAGCTTGAAACTTAACCACTTAAAGCATGTTAAAATGATCATGTGCATTCTAACTGCTTTTAAGTTGATACATTTCAAATTTTAACTTGATTTAAGTTTATTTTTTGTAATTTATTGTTTAAAAAATCACAAAAGTTCACATTTCTTCATGAAAAAAATAGTTTGGCCTAGCTAAATATGTCTGGCATGGTTGCTATGGTAAAGTTTTTGTTCTGAAAAATTATAAATGGATAGATATGTGAACATGTTTAATTTGATAATTGAATAAATTTACACAGCAGTTATGTAAAGTGTTCTAAGATTTACTAAAACTATGAGCATGACGAAAACAGCAACAATATGTCCTCTCTATTCTGACTTGTCTTCCATATATTCATCGTGGTTTCTTTAGAACACTAACAATTTATGTCCTATTATTATCATTTGATAAAATTATTGTGTGCAATTGTACTTAATTCTTTCGAATATACTCTATCCTGTTATATGCAGTAGTGACATTGAATTTCGCAACAAATAATTCAAAATTCACATAAATAGTGCTATAAACCACTAATAAATGGTTGCCATGGAAACATTGTGAACTTTGTGTAGTTGAATAATATACTTTTTGTCATTATGTCTTAAGATATTATGTAAATATTGATTAAAAGGGAATTCACATATAAGATATCTCGTTTTTGTTGTAGAATATATCCGTAGTATGCATAAAAACTGATGAAATTTCGTCCCGGTTGCCCTAAAATATTTTCGTGCATCATACATTCTTAACAACCCTGTAACTTTTTAACCACTGGTCAAAATCATCTGAAATTTTCACAAATTATGTTTGAAAATATATAGTTTCAGAAAATGTTAAAATCTAAATTTGTGATTTTTTCGCCATTGGCCTGGTTTTTCCGTGGGGCGTCACATATAGCATTATTCCACATTGTTTGCCATTTTGACTTGCTGAAGTCTATTATGTACTGCTATTTTATCAAATTCTTATTGTTGAACTTTTTTTTTGATGTATTGATATTTTATCAAATTCATAATGGCTGATTGGCAGCCATTCGGAGTTTTTCTTTTCAAAAAGCAAATGATTTGATAATTTTTGTACTGACTTTGAGAAAGTTAGCAATTGTTTAAGTTAATGTGCTTGGCATTTTCTTAAGTGGAATTCAAAATGGCTGACTGGCAGCCATGTTGAATTTTCTAATATCTTGTACAGCAAACATCTTTTTTTCTCACCTCATTTTGATAAAATTGTGCTGACAAATTTTTGTTGATGAAATTTTTATATGTATTTATTTTTTATGTATTTCAATGGACCAACTAATAGCCACCTTGATTTTTTCTGTAATGTTGTGAAGAAAACATCTTATTTCATTATAGCTACATGAGATTTTAGATATTATTTTAACTTTACTTCTGTGAAAATAATGATCGGTAATTTAAGCTTTCTTATGGGGTATTTGTGAAATTCTTGATACAAGATATTGTAAATACTAATTGTTTGATTTAAATTGTGTACATTGCTGACTACCATTTTTACAATTGCCTTATTTTTTACTTATTTATCAAAAAATTACAAACACATTCTACATTTTGCTCTTCTGGTTACAACATACTCATGATGACTTTAAATGTGATCACTCTTTGTCTGTTGTTCCACTTTCATAAATCTATAGTGAATTACACTGTAATTTGCTGTTTATTTCCAATTTCATATTTGCATCCTATTCTTTTTATGCTTTTTATGCTTCTTACAACAATTACCCTTTTGGACTTCCACAATGTTGACTTGCTTTTATCTTGAAATGTTGCTGTTGCGGGGGTATTTTCGCCACTGGTGGCAGTTCTAGTCTTTTTCTATTTTTGATTAACCCTGGGGCATCAATAGACTATATCCAGAATTCAAATAATTTGGGTTTTTCTTGAGGTACAAACAAACTTTTACTGTCACAATGAAAATACATGTATGTGTATGCAGAACAATAGGATTTAATTCGTTTTTTTTTTGTGCTTTTCAGCTATAATGTGTGACAAAATTTATTTGTAGCCCCTGTGCTCGGACAGAAGAACTCATAAATTGGAGTTCTGAATTAGATCTATTTAAGTCCATGTTTAGAACTTCTTTGGTTTATAATTAAAAAATACTTCCTGGCCAGAGATAGCTACAGTAAAACTCGGATATAACATACTCGCTGGGCCATAGAAAAAAGGTATGTTATAACCGAGGTATGTTATATCCATATAGCATACTAAGTATGTTATATATAAGGATGAAAAAACGGGCCAGAAAAAATGGTATGTTTTAACCGAGTGTATGTTATAACCGAGTATGTTATATCCGAGTTTTACTGTTACTATATGCATGTCTGCTCTTATTTTGTTGATAATTTTCTAATTGTACGCTTTGTTTGTTTTTCAGATAGGAGACTGAACAGTACAGTTAATGATTTTATTGTTATTGACTCTGTAATAAAAAATATCATATGTAATATTTACCTAGTTGTTCTTTATGTAGTTTTTTAACAAATATACTTTATAAGTCTTTTGTTGGTACACTTGAACATCTGTTTGATAAGGTTTGTTGAGTGGTTTGGACATCGGATTGGATATCTGTGAAGTCAGTTACATGAAAGTAGTGTTTTTTATCTTGTCCTAGTCTCCACACATCACAGTAACATTGTAATCAGCCAACTTTGAACATTGATATTTGCTTCCAAGTTCCAACAGTCGAACCTGCACTGCATTTTTTACAAAGAGTGCTTACACTGGATAATGTTCTTAAACTTTCAAAACAATCTGTTACAATAATGTTTTCAAGATTGCAGCTAACATTAACTCTGAAGAGTTGTAGCATATATAGACATATATGGCAAATTATTAAATGAGGAGTGGTATATAGTATTGTATCTTACTTGGGTAATTAGGGACTTTAGTCAACCCGGGTCGATAGCGCAGTCGGTAGAGCGCCGGGATTTGGAAACTCGTGCCCGAGGGGGTGCGGGTTGGAATCCCACCCGGGGAGGTTATACCCTTCCATGAAAATTTGACAATAATGTCGATTTTCCTCCATTGATTAGATAATATGGAGAAGTTTCCGGCCTTGTGGAAGGGTAGGTGAGTACTGGTTATAGACAATGGTCCAGGAAAGCTAGGTTAGGTGCGCTGGACGCCGTGAAATGACCTAAATTGTGTTGATACGGCGTTAACTCCAATAAATAATTGGGACTTTAGTCAGTTATTTCCCCTTGTATACTCTTAAAATAGGTAGGTCCTATTAGTTGGATTACTCGGATATTACCCTTACTTTTTAATGTCAATTTGGCAAAATTAATCTTAACTTTTTTGTAAATCATTTAACTTGTTTGAAATTCAAGCTAAGTATTTTTAGGGTAAAGAACTATCTAAATTTCACCACTTCTTGTAATATCTTCATTAACAAGAAAGATAATAGATGAAATATTTAGTTATCCTTACATAGGAATTAAATGATAAAATCCAAGGATTTCAACTGAAGGACCTACTTACCAATTCCATTGTTTCAGATTTTATCAGGAAAAGATAACTGACTAAAGTCCCTAATTTGATCAAGTTGTTCACTGGATTGTTATGACTAATTATGCCACCAAATTGATTCAATTACTTATACTTACAAATTAAACACGACTTAAAACTTCCTTAAAACTGTTCAATTGCTTGTCCTGTCAAAAACTGAACAATACATAGCATATTATAATATATTCCTCAAAAATTCCTCTTTTTGGCCAAAATTGAATTATCTCTCAAGTATGTTCAACATAAACTGTCACTCTCCTAGTCAACAAAGCAATGTGTAGCGGTAACTCTACATTAGTAAGCCAATGTAAGTGAATGTTCTCATTAAGAAACACTCCTGGGTTATGCAGCCAGACACAGGAATAACAAAAACTGGGTGCTGAAAACATGACTGCCTTTTAACTAGTAAAAATCATGATGTATTATTTGAGTTTAAGGCTGGTAGAGTCAGCTATTGGTTAATACATGTGATCACAAGCTTGGGTAATAACTAATAAGTTCACATGACATGTATTGTTGAATTTTATTTAACTTTCAGTGGCTCATACATTAACCCTGCCTATCATAATACTCAATATTAGTTTTTTATCTCTCTGTACATACAGTACCCACCAAAAGTTTGGAGACATTTTCACTTAGTAAGCCTACTGAATAGCTTTTATCTAAAATTTGATAACTGTTTATTTTGAAATGCTTTTTAGCATTGATTTGTTTTTTGGTTATCATTATACTTATAACTGAGACTACAAAATCAGCATAAATACTTCATTATGGAAGTAATTACAATAAACATAGTTTTGGAGGCTTCAGGAGGTCAGATGCTGAATCTTATGTGTTGCACTAATGAAATTCGTTTTCATTTAATCACAAACCATACTTAAATATATTAAAAATATCCATTCTACAAAAATAGTTATCAAAATTCAAGAATTGTAGTGAATTTCTTTTGTCTCCAAACTTTTGGTGGGTACTGTAGATATTTTTATCGATAGTGAGTACAGAAGTACTGTTGTAAGTATTTAAATCCACAGAGGTAATGTAAGTGCCACTTACAGTTAAATAATTTTAGTAAATTCAATACAAGTATCGGGTATTCAGTTTTGTACTGCTTAAGACCATCATGAGATGATGATAGTTTGTAGCATCAATAGACTATATCCGGAATTCCAAATATTTTGGGTTTTCCCCTCCGGTACAAAGAAAGGGCACATCCCGCAAGGAAATCGCTAGATAGCGCTTCGTCCTCTTGTACCTTTCTTGCACCAAAAGTATTTACTATGTGACACCAAATCGAGGGTACCAGGGGATGAAGCGCTAGCTAGCGATCGCTTTGCGGAACGTGCCCATACTATCACCGCTACAATAAAAACATGTGTACAAAGAACAATAGGATTTAATCCATAGTTTGTGCTATCTAGCAATAATGTGGAGAAAACTTTGTTTGTACCGCCTGTGCACAGACAGAAAACCCATAATTTTTAATTCCAGATTAGGTCTATTGCAGTGATCTCAACCAGGGACAAGTTGCATGGAAATTTAAAAAAAATGAGACTGATCTTAAGTGTAGTTTTCATCTATAAATCCTCCATCAATAAAACCATGTATACTAATACTTACACACCAAAAGCTGTCTTGTGTATTTAGCCTGTTTGGATCATTAAGCGGCACATTCCGCAAGGTGATGGCTAGCTAGCGCTTTTTGAAAGCGATTTTTTGTAGCATAAGTGGTCTACGGAACAGTTTGCTTCAAGCTAGCAAAAACAAGATGGCGACTTTCTCAAACAAAAAGTTCAGAATTGTAACAAATGAAAAATTTTCAAATCAATTATCCCCATGAATATCCAATTTTACCACTTTGACGAAATATATGCATTAAATGAAATATATATCAATATTCTTGAAAAAGAAACACGTTCCCACAGGGGGCAGCCATTTTGAAATAAGCAGAAGTGTTCCAAATGATATGGCTAGCAAGAAAAAAACTTGCTACAATTCGCTGGCTAGCGATTCAATTTGCTCGATTGTAGAAAACCGTTCCGTAGGAAATCGCTACAAAGCGCTAGCTAGCGATTGCATTGCGGAATGAGCCCTTAGTGTCTTGCCATAAAAGGTATTTTCAATTAGGTATTGGATAATTGTTTACAATAAACATTTCTCACTACACAAGCTTGAATCAAAGGATCATTGTACTAGAATTACAGTGGATACCTTTTTTAGTTGTTTGGTTACATTTATGCTAAATTAAATATCCGAAATTTTAATGAGACTAATCCACGTCCGAATTGTGTTCAAGTGAGACATGTTTGCGTAAATCGTGCGCTAAATATACGTGTAATAAGAAAAATCGAAATACCTATATAGTATCGAACTCCTACTAAAGTCACTATTGTCAGCAACTGATCATGCAAGATCATGAAAACGCAATACCTGAATAATAACTGAGGAGGCCGCCATGAACATGGTTTGCCTGACCCGATAACAATAGTGGTAAGGGGCAGGTAATCCAGACTGTACAAAACTGGTCTAACTGCATGTCAATGAACGATAATGTAAATTATTTTTGGTCAGGGTTTAATACTGTTGCAACACATATGTCATATAATGGTGATCAGTCATCCTACTTGCTGTTCCAGGAAAGGCTACATGTCTGGATTTAATGGTTAACCAGTTACTATGCACATACTTCCTTCAGTAACTGATAAATGTCCTACATGATTTAGAATCAATGATGGAGGGAGGACGGCTGTAGAAATTATTTCCTGACACCAAGCTCTACAACAGTATGCCCCAGGTGGGGATCGAACCTAAGACCCCTACATCAGAAGACTACTGCATGCTACAGACTGAGCTAGCCAGAAGGCTGTAAATTAGTTTTGCACTGATCCATTGATAGAAGCAGACCAAAGGTCTACATTGAAACATGAGACATTTGTATGACAATAAAAACAACATAAACAATAAAGATTTTGTAACACAATATCGTATATTTGGCAATAACCCATTATGACATAACACAGTTCAATGCATGTATGACCAGAATACATTGACAATGTGGACACGAATAAAGTATTTTGTCAGCAAAGCAATACGATGACAATTTAAGTACATTTGGAGAGAGATATAGAGAGAGAGATAAGAACACAGTATTGCACATTTCCTTAATGTATCACAGAGAGACTCTGTTTATAGCTTGTCCCTCAAAAATCTCTCAATACAAGAGGGCGAAGTTGATTTGATAGTATTGTGCCTAAAGTTTGAACCCGATCTGACCTTTCACATTTGCATCTAATAATTATCTACACATATCTCGACAAAAATCAATACCACCCCTATTCTACTCTTCGGCAGGTAAGGTATTCAAAATAAACAATCAATTTACATCGTATAATCCTCTCAGCCACTGTGTAATATACACTCATTGTATGCTTTAATGTACATTAAAAATTAATCCCTGTATAAAAATTACATTCGAGCTTTGACGATATACTCTGATCGGTATCGAGCGATAATACTACAATCGTATTCAATGAAATGAATATTCTTGCATAAAGGTCAGATCAGGGTCAAACTTTACGCACACACAAAAATCTAGTAAGTTACAAATCATTATACAATGTACATGTATGAAATTCTCTCAGTAAATGTGACTTCTTTTGAGAAAATACGGCTTGACATATTGAAAATATCAAAACTGGGAATATAACATTTTTGATACTTTTCAGAACAAAAAAAATCTAACTGTAATACCTAAGACAATCTTATGTGTAGCTACTTGACTTATATTAAGTTTCATTAATTATACATAGAGGAAAAATTGGAAACATTGACCCATTTAGGTTCAAATATGTAATTTCTAATCGTAATCAAAATAATATCACAGAAATAAATTCTTAATCTTGACAATCCTAATGCCGAGGATCAAAGGGTTCATATGCTGTCTAGAAATTTTAACATTTTAGCAATAGTACAACCTTAAAATTTACTGATTATCATATGGAATGACTCACAATGAAAAATTTTAAATGTGGACTTAAATGGAAGAACTAACAGATTTCGCTTCAAGTTAAGTCATAAATCTAGACTCATATTGGAGGATTTGCATATAAAAAGAAACTGTTTGCCATGAAATTTCTAAATTGTTTCTGCATAATGTGCCATATACTTTGTTCATTCATAAAATAATTTATTATAACTTATCAATTAACAGCAGGGCTTGACATTAAGGGTCATCCTATTGCTTCTGAGGACCTTAGTCACCTATATTTGGGTATGGGCAACTTGTCATTGCTAGTAAACATTAGGTCGGGGCAAGTAAAGCATATAACTAGTTGTCCAACCTGGCAACATACTTTAAACGATAATGTTGAGCCCTGAACAGTCGTGGCAGTCATTTTAGCTCATTACCCATGCATTATTGTAATATCTCTTTCAGGGGAACCATGCGTCAGATGCTCAAGGAAATTCCTTCAAAAAAGCACTTTCTTGTGTTGGCCTAGTTCTTTTAACAGTTTAGTTTGAGCTACCACAACCAAGAGTAAGGTCTCTGTAAATAGCACGTTTTCAGAAAATGTTCAGATAACAAAAACCGAATATATTCAGATAAAAAAAATTGCTAGCTAGGGATTCATTGTAGCAAACTGTTGATTAGGAAATTTCAACAATGTATGACGCACTACTTAGGGATATTCATACACAAAATGGCTTCATGTGTCCAAATAAAATTACGTTGAGAAGATGTAGAACAAATTAAAAATCAAAAAAAATAAAGTTGAGTGGAATTACACACAAGTTATTAATCTAAATGCAACTCTTCAATTTATCACAGAGATAATAAATTGTAACATTACTCAACAAAAAATAGTTCCAGGTCCAATTACAACTTATTAAAAAATAGTTCTTTGTTAGAATACAGATTTGAAAATAGTTCATTAATAACTTTTTCAAAAAATAGTTCCAAAAATTTTGTAATTAAAAAATAGATCCAAGTTAGACTATTTTTAACAAAAAAGTAGTTCCAGAGAACTGAAAACAAAAATAGTTATGACAAAAAAGGGAGATAAGCTAAATATAATCAATAACAATAAATGAGTTGTCTTTCTTTCTGTTTATATGAAAACCCATACATAATGTATGATTAAACACAAAATAAACATAGTTTGAATACCTTTAAATAACCAAGTAATTAAAAACTTATAGTAGGGTTTGCAGCTTAACCATTTTTTTTTCAAGCTTTAAACATTGGGGTACTTGTCCAGAGACAAATAAGGAAATGAAAATGAACATCGGCGTAAAAAAAATCATAGACATAGCTCACTAACTTCAAGTGAAAAAACAAAGCATACAGCAAAACCTCCGTGTTTTTTAACCCAACATAAGAGTGCCTGATGTACCAAAAAATTTAGTTTTCTGTCCTTAACTTCAGCAACAAACATGTGTATGCCTGTACTTGCATCCTTGTACAGTTGGAGTTCAAAATTAGTACATGTTAGGTAAACAGTATAATACAACTCATGGGCTAGACATGGTTGCATGGGTGAAAGTTCAACATTTTCAAAATCCTAAAATTTCCAAATTTCATGTTTTTTAGGCCACATTACCATATGGAAAGAACCCTTTCTCTGTTCCAAAAATCCTGAACTTCAGGATCAGTCCTGAAAACTTTCACCCATGTAGTTGATGTTCATGTGTTACTATGTAAATTCTATTCCTGCTGTGTCTCATCCACACAAAAAAGTTGAGTTATTTAACTGTTTATGTAAACAAGTACTTGTTTGTGCAAACTGTATCTTAACCTTACAACGTTCACCAGAGAAATATCAGGAAATAGAACATTCCTTAAGATTTGAATACAGTCATTTGGTAAATTTGCCATCGGGAGTATATCTTCTTCTTCTTCTTTTCTTTACGACGCAGTGACCACTGCTGGCGTGATGCGTCGAGGAGTGCTATGTGGTCAGTTGCGACCCTGGAGAGCTGTTTTAAAGCCCTCGATTGTCCTTGCACATGCGATATCCTCTTCAAGAGCGTTCCAGTCGTGAATGGTTTTTACGAAAAATGAATTTTTGTATTGCTGGGTTTTTGAGATTTTGGTTTTAAAACAGAATGGTTTATACAGAATTTTGTCACAATGTTATGATTTTCACTATTTAAATCAAGTTTTGGTTTAATTTTATTTGTTTATTTGTAATGGGTGTCAAATCACTTGTACTGTCAATGGCCGGCACCATACCCCATATTATCTTGTATAGGAAGACTAACCTGGCGTTCTTCCTTCTCTGCTGCAGTGTATCAAGATTAAGGTTCATTATCAGCTTTTGGATGCATCCATCTTCTCTGGAGGTATAGTCCTCGGTAATAAATCTTGCAGCTTGGCGTTGGATTTTTTCTGTAGAGTTAATGTCCTTGACTAAGTAAGGGTCCCAAATAATTGATCCATATTCGAGAGTAGAACGTACTAATGTAATGAAGGCTGTTTTACGGCAGTCTAAGGAGCAGTTCTTCAGGTTACGTTTAAGAAATCCAAGTGTAGAATTTGCCTTTTTACAAATATTACTTATATGTGTGTCCCAGGTGAGGTTTTCAGATATTGTGAGACCTAAGTAAGGGTTTGAATTAACTTGTTTAAGTATTGTCTTATCAAGTTCATAGAAAAAGTTTGATTTCTGACGTATGCTTAGAATGTAGCACTTTTTTGCATTGAATTGCATTCCCCAGAGGTTTGCCCATTTTTCAAGCTCTTGTAGGTCTTTTTGAAGAATCAAATGATCGTTTCTGGTATGAATTGTCCGATATAAGAGGCAATCATCCGCGAAAAGGCGTACACTGGATTTAACTGTATTGGGTAAGTCATTGATGTGACATAGAAACATCAAAGGGCCCAGTACTGTGCCCTAAGGAACTCCGGATTGGACCGGTACACTGTCCGAATGTTCACCTTCTACAACGACATTCCTTTTCCGTTTTTTTTAAGAAGCATGTTAACCACTGAAGTAAATTTCCTCTTATACCATAGTTGTTTAGTTTTTGGAGTAATTTATCATGAGGCACAGTATCAAATGCTTTGAAAATGAAAAATACCATCAAAACTAGCTCGATTATTTTAAGAAGATTCCTAATGAAATAAAATCGTCATAGATTTCTGGAATTTTCTGAATTTTCCTTAACAAAATATAGAATGTAAGATAAGTGTGTCGTATTAAACAATGGAAAGTTCCACCATTGTAGCAGTGGTAGTTTACACTTGTAAAAATATATCCCAACATTTGATAATGTATGAAAATTTGCAGGCATACACTGGGGTTCAAAAGTTTCTTTACACATGTAATTTTTTTCATATGTTCTCTTAATTTTTATTGAAAAATTATTGCAGACACATTTTTTTAGTATTTTTATGTTATATTAATAACTATTTATATAATTATGTAATACACAAAGAACATAGTTGATGGTTCATGTTATACATGTTATATAATAGTTCTAAAACTTATAACTACATGTCAAGTATAACAAAGTATACCTCAAACTTGAAAATTTAATACATGTAAAGAAATTTATGGACCCCAGAGTATATTAATATTCATTACAGTTGCATTTGGATTCAGAATAAGTTCAAACATTTGCAAGTTGTGCTGCAACTGACCAATGAGGAAATATCAGCTATAAATAAATGCTAAACTTTCATAGATTTCTTTCTTTTCTTCAGAGCCATTAAGTTGCATGACCTTTCATACATTATCATATGTTATGAAATAGATAGCAGTGTAAATTCCCCCATACTTCTTCAATAAGTTGTAAGTGTAACAGTGCCTTAAATTAAGGAAGTCATACAACAATATTCAGGTAGAATCATTTACATGAATACATCAAAACTCTAAGGACAGATTTATAATGAATTATAATGTAACAACCCTGGAGCTAGCTTTCTCCGAAGCAAGAGATAGCGCAATAATCCTAACAAATAGATTTAAGCTACATGTGTATCACTAATTAAAGCCTGAACAAAATTATGCTTGATTGATGAACACTATATGTAAGTAACATGACTCTGTAGACTGAAAATGATTTCAAGATCACATAGGGGACAATTCAGATTGATCAAAACCATGAAATTATGGAATTTCATACAGGAAAAGAACCCCTTTCTCAATCCTAAAAATCCTTAACTTCATGATCAGTTCAGAAAACTGTCATCCATGAAAACATCTAGCCTAGTTTTAGCCACACTTAGAATAGATACAGCTAAATTTGCTTTGACTGCAGCAATGTATACAGTTAGCTTGCATTTAGAGATTACTTATAAGTTACTTGATCAAATCAATAAACCAAGTTACTTGACTCACTGGCAAGACTTCAGTTAATTTTTATGTTTATTTCACTTAGAAAACATAACTCGCAATAAAACCTGGTCAGACTTTTGACGGTGATGCTTCAAGGTTTATTACAAAATCAAAGCAAAAATACCAGCGGACACTTAAAGACCAACAACAAAATTGACTTAAAACCAGAGTTTTAAAGTATTGGCTTAGTTTTGTATAGACTAAAATTAGTGATACGTAAGAAAACAAGTTTTTTTCGATACAGATTGAAAATGCTACATGAACATATTTAAGGTCAATGTTCAAATGGCAGTGTGTATATAGAATGTTTGAATAAATTGAAAAAATATAATAATCCTACAGAAGACAGCTGTATTTTGGTATCTAGAAGCCATACATTTAAACACATTATGTAATACTGCAGTAAAACCAAACAAATATGATATCATTACATGTAACTAAGGTTAGTCCTTTGCCCTCTTGAATTTTTTCACAAGAAAAAACAAAACATCCAATTGAATGCCGTATACAACTGTATATATGTAACGAATGCACTATATATCCATATTTAACTGCTTTGCTTGCGAGCATGTGATCTGTATGTTTTTGGTGGCAATGCCGGTATATCATTATCTCCGTTAAAGTTGAATATATTTTCCGACGTATCACTCCTCACTGAGTCTCTGTCTCTACATCTTGGTAATGTAGCACTATGCACCTGCACGTTTTGAACAGAACTGAAGGGCAACTGTGATACACTTTGCGTCCGTGTGGTGGTAGAGTGAACAGTTCGAGTCATTTCTGATGACAATGTTGGAGTTCGTGGTTGGGGCGTTGACTGGCCACGACTTAGAGAATTTGTATTAAACATAGAATCCCGTCTAGGGGGCACAGGAGGGGGTTGATCTGGGTCTGTCCTAGGGGGTATTTGAGGGGGCTCGGGTGAGCTAGGTCTATTGAACACATCATTATTAACACTAGACGATGTTGTATTTGTTCTCCGTCTAGGAGGAAGTGGTGGAGGAGTTGAAGGTGGTATACCTTCAAACATAGATAATACATCGTCACCAACTGTACTTCCACTTGTCTCTGTTGATACTGTAGTAGATAGCGTGGATGTTGATCCTACAATATATAAACATTAAACTATATTAATCTTTGCTAATGCAGGGCTTTTTTCAGTATTCGGCGAAGAAGCTTGGAACCTTTTTTATATTGAACATTTGGGGAAATTTAATCGCAATTTTATAGAAAGGGGAACAAAAAATCTAAGATTAACTCCAAATTTGGGGAAAACTGCATGATTTTAAGGAAATAACAAGAGAGGAAGGCGCCTGTAAACGACCCCTGTTATATAAAGAAAAGTGGTTAGTTAGTCAAAACCATGTTATGTATGAAGATGAGCATTTGGCAAACAACTTTGATCATTTATTAAACAATATGAAGCAAATTCAAGTTCAAAAAACACTTGTTTAAAAAAAGAAGTAAGATACTATTAGAATCACCAAGGTTTTTATAGATTTTTATATATATTATTCTATGTAACCTCAGAAATTTCTATTAATCACTTTTTGTCCTTAATTCATTCTGAGACTTTGTTAAATAGCTCAAAAATATCTTAGACAGATTCATACTAATTTCAAGCAATATTTTATATTATTACCTGATTGCTTATAAAAGTGTTATTCAATATTTTTAACTGTTTTCTGAGTGAACTGTTGACCCTGTTGTCAATAGTTTTGACTGTTTCCCGTGCGTGCTCTGACGCCACACAATGTTATTTTAACTGTTCCTGTACTGATTTAAGGGGGAGTAACTGCTATGGGATTTTAGGCTTTACCAGACGCTTTCGAATGCATCAAGCATCCATTGATCTTGATGAAGCAGACGTAGACATGCCAAGTACTGTTAAAATAGTAATTGATCAGGTAGTAAAACAATTATTTCATGTGTGATTTGGAAACATATAAACTGTGTCCCTCGGTGTCAGGAAATGTGTTTTAAACTGTTTCCATCCGCCTACGGCCTCAGAAAACAGTTTATAACACTATTCCCTCCACCTCGGGCCAACAGTTTGACGGTTTCCAAATCACATATTAAATAACTGTCTAATGTTATCTGTAATCTAATGTGAGATCATTATGAAGTCTTAAGAAGAAAGAAGCATAACCTGTCAGATATGGCTTATTAAAGTTTAAGCAAACAAAACAAGATCAATCACTGATCATTTCAATCATCATTCAATCAAATCCAGGTTTACTAGTCGTCTGCTGTGATTAATACCCCTAACAAGTCTTTGTCAAAAAGTTTGAATCAAATCTGTACAATAAATGCTGAGAAAATGAGTAGACAAGATTTTTCATCAAAGGGCCATAACTTTGCAACAATCAATGGACAATAACCAAAATAGAAAACGCAGATGTCAGCTTGATACCTGGTCTATGCATGAAATTTTAATCTAATTAATAGGTGGGGACAAGTAAAAGCTACAAATAAACCAATCAACCGACATGGTGACTACTATATCCCCCCAAACATAGTTTTAGGGAGTATAATTAACTTTCAACCAGTTTCTTACCTAGTCCAGAAGTAACAGAACCAAACACTCCATTATCACCAACACAAGATGGTGCAGGACTGATAGGAGTTGTTGGTGTGGGCGGAGTTGTACATTGAGGTGACGACGATTCTGGGTCTTCCTCAATCTTCTGATAACCAGTGGCAAATGGACTGAAGGGGAATGTGTGGGCTCTTGTTGATGTCACACTTGTACGTGACATTGGACGAATACCAGGAGACTTGATGGAATAATTATACCGTTTTTGCTGAAATAAAGTGAACAAATATTACAATACAAAGCAGTTATTTACTTGGGTGGAAATTGAAAGTTTTAAACCTTCTAAAACCCAACTTTCTTAGTACAAAGATTTTATATAAATTTCAAAGAGTAATTTCTTCTCAATAAACTTAAATCTCTATTAATACCGAAAACTTTCACTCATGAATTATAATTTATAATGTCTTAAGTACAAATTGTAAATTTGAATTAAAACAAATTAACTGATAAACACTATGACTGAATGGACTCATGTATAGCATAGATTAACCAGTGAGTTGTCCTCACTTGGCTGATAAATGTGTCATTTCAATCAAAAGATTGGGCCCGTTGACTAACGATTTGGCTATGTATCGCTTTGAAAAAGCGCTTTCTTGTAGCTCCTCTTCATAGGAAACGGCTTGCTATTTATGTCACTAACCAAGATGGCTGCCTGTGATTATAATACACATAGCGCTTATTGCAATTGCATGTTTTCAAACTAAATAAGTCTTAAAAAGTATAAAATCATTGCAAAAACATATTTTATATATGAACAATTACAAATATTAATTTCAATTTATCTATAGTCAGTCAAACATATAAAACAAATTGTCTGCAAACAGGAAGTCACATTACTGCGGAGGCAGCCATTTTGATTTGTAACAGCGCTCTCGGGTAGCAAAGATTTTTTATGCTAGCTTTCGCTATGTAGTGAAATGAAGCGATATTTTGTAGCTAGTCGTTTCCTATGATTTTGCTACGTAGCGAAACCTAGCTATTTGCTTAGACAAGGCGCCCATTGATAATAATCCTAAACAATTTACTAGTAGAATGATTTTTCAATTTGTGAAGTCACAACATGTGTGTACCAGTAAAGGATAAAGGTCAGCTACAATTGGAGTGGAAAATAAATATTGAAATCCAGCTTAAAGCACCAAACTTGTTAAATTTCAATACAAAACCCTTAAAGTCGCGGTGTAATCGAGCATTAATACTACATTCGTATTCAATGTAATGAATATTCTTGCATAAAGGTCAGGTCTGAATCAAACTTTAGGCACAATACCAGAATAGAATTCTAAAAGGCAAAATAGAAATAATGTTAAGAAGTAAAATACTTACGAATTTAGGAAGTTTACCATTTCTTGGTTCTATTTCCAATGATTTAGCATATAAGTAATCATTGAATGTTTTCTCATCCTTACCGTCTAATGGATCAAGATTCTCAAAAAATTCCTGAAAGAAACATTATTTATAGTAAAGAGTAACTCCATGTTTACTCAAACAAAAAAAATCTAACTACTAACATACTGGCCATTATTGGATTTTTATATAAAAAAATAATTACTACATAACACTAAAACTCAAGATCAAATCATTTATGTTTTTATAATACACCCAATAGACCGGATGTGTGGGTTTTTACATCCAAAACCTAGTTGTTATCCCTTGTGAAACTTGTTAGGTTTTAAGACTGTATCAACACATTGTATAGGTTATATCATGGCGGTCACTCCACCTACTCATTGTTCCAGGAGAGCCTAAATCTCTGGATTTAGCTGTTAACCAACTACAAGGCGCATACTTCCGTCAGTGACTGACTACTGTCCTACATGATTTATAATCAGTGGTAGGAGGAAGAATGGCCATAGAAAATTATTTCATGACCAAGCTCCACGAAAGTAACAAATTTAAGCTTGACTAGTGCAATATGATGGTTCGTTTATCAAAATTTAATTCAAGCCATTGTCTCACTAGCCAGTTATCATCTGGCAACCATTAAACCAACAATCTCAGATTTATAACCTCTCCCGCAACACTGGTTGAAATTATCAAACAAGTAAATCTGTGAGCTAATGCTCACTAGTTATACCCCCGCAAAAATCTAAAAATATGCAACAAACAGGAAGTAGATGAGCAAGGAGCATGAAATCGCTTTACACCACATGGGACAATGGGATGAAGCAATATGCAAAGTATTAGGCTGCTGCATGTTATAGTTGCTGAGAAAACTGCGACGGAAATTTTGTAACGGACGGACGGACGCACACACGCACAGACAGGGGTAAAACAGTATACCCCCGCTTCGAAGCGGGGGTATAAATATGAAAGACAAGGTAAACCTTAACCCTTTACTGGTTGTAGCCATCCGCTTTATCTGATACTGGACAGATAGTGTATAGAGATAAACCTAACACTGTGCATACACTAACATTGTTAAACTTGTACACTCAGCAGATAAAGGTTTTACATCACATTCGTTATTTAACACCTCTGTTAGTTTAAAGTCAATTACTGGTTTAATCTTTAATCTAATCATTATAGTGTAAAAGTAAAAAATGTTGGTCTTTAAATTTCCTTTTTAACAATGTAACTATTTAAGACTTATTACAAAAAATGTTAAAAATATGAGATGTATAAAATGCATTAAAATATTTTTCGTCACATTTTCAAAAAATTCAACATTTTTTTTTTAGCTAACATCGCCGATGTTTCGGTAATTTCTTTGTTTAATCCAAGCTTCTTTGTCTTGTTTTAAACACGTGTCTACAGATATTAATAAATATTAATCCCGTCATTGAAATGCAATGCTTACTATGCGTATTTGTCGTCTTGATCAAAGGATCATTTCCTGTCGGCAATATACCGATGTTGATTACAAATCGTCTGGGGGTCAAGTTATGTGCTGTATGTTTGACATTTTTATTGCACATCATAAAACTTAGGGGACTGATTGTGCCTTTGATTAATTAGAAACAAGTATTAAGTCTTTTAAATTTAATCCCTTGATTGTCGCTAATTGAGTGTGAAAAGTTGATAACACCCGCTGTTTTGTTTTGTTATAAATACGCCCAGCGTGTATAATCTTTTCCCTTTCAGATAATTCATGGCCAAATAATTTTTTTATCACACGTTTAAAAAGTTTAGACAATTAAATAAAATAATACAAACAGTGAAACTAGAAATACTAAACTTGCCTACTAATTCTCGGCTTTTCTGCACATACATTACAGTTGAAAAAAAAGCCGATAATTACCGCTCGCTCGCGAGTTGTACTTGTTGTTTTTAAAATGTAATTACTCGATAAATATTAATTTAAACATAGTTTTTTTAAAAGTATTTTATCAATAAAAGATTAATTCAACCAAAATGAAAAAAATAAACGTTTTATCGGAAATAATAGCGTTATAGCGCATTGAAAATGAGACACATACAAATATATTACAGTTGAAAAAAGCCGATAATTACCGGGCGCGCTCGCGAGTTGTACTTGTTGTTTTTAAACTGTAATTACTCGATAAATATTATTTAAAACATATTTTTTTAAAAAGTATATTATCATTTAAAGATTAATTCAACCAAACTGAAAAAATAAATAAACATTTTATCGGAAATAATAGCGTTATAGCGCATTGAAAATGAGACACGAACAAATATATTACAGTTAAAAAAAAGCCGATAATTACCGGGCGCGCTCGCGAGTTGTACTTGTTGTTTTTAAACTGTAATTACTCGATAAATATTAATTAAAACATATATTTTTTTGAAGGATATTATCTATAAAAGGTTCATTCAACCAAAATGAAAAAAATAATAAACGTTTTATCGGAAATAATAAGTTTTATAGCGTATTGAATATCAGACACGTAAAAATGCGGGATTGAGCGGTCCAGGCAGTACACGTAAAAATGCGGGATTGAGCGGTCCAGGCAGTACACGTAAAAATACGGGATTGAGCGGTTGAGGCAGTCCACATAAAAATACGGGATTGACCAGTAAAGGGTTAACATGAGAACAAATATTAAGATAAAGTCATACCCGTATATCAGATTCTACTTTGAGACAGTATGGCTGATTCTGGTACTGTTGTATTTCACCAGTAATCTCAGCAACTTTCCTTCTCTTACTAAAATTAATCAAAGCCTCTTGATCTCTCATTAAAAAATCTGGATTTCCTTCCTCTGTCTTCAGAATATTTGTTAAATACATCCCTACAAATATATTCAACAGTTATAGATGGATTATACAGTATTACAGGGCTGTCAGAGTTGGTTCTGAAAACAGGTCAATGTGGGTCCATTTGTGCTCACTCTATCCAATAAATTTACATCAACAATGGTCAAATGTCCCTATATATTACTGACTTTGATATTTCAAAACCTTTGGTACACTATTTTGTATTACATTCATCAGAAATAAAATCTATTTGTTGATGACTATAGAAAGCTAAATATGCTGAAATCAGCTGATTAGCTGAAAATTTGGCAGCCCTGGAATTACTATTAGTAATACATTGTAACGTAAATGGTTACTTTTCAGTCACCCTTTTCCAATATCATTTTTGTGGCTTTAAGTTATATAAAAACAGTTAGTATGGTCAAGCAGTTACAACACTGGACTTGTAATCTTTGAAACAACTGTCTTAATTAGAATCTCATTCAACACACATCCTATTGTTTCTTTATAAAAGAAAATTATCCTAGGGGACCAGCAAAGGGAACTAGAGGGTTGTAAGAACTGTAGAGTTAAACAAATTGTATAAATTTACAGACACTGTAACTGATGTTGTTTGTTTTGGTTTAACATAAAATGTATCATAAATTGTACCATTTCTGTTTTTTTAATAGTAAAGCATAATGCAAGTGTTTTATTTTTCATTCCAAAATTACTGATGAAGGCTCTTGAGTTGAAAAAATTAATTAAGAGCCTTCATCAGTAATTTTGAAATGAAAAATAAAATGATTGCATATATATTTATATATACATGTATATAGTATAAAACTTTTTATTAAAATTTTCAACTCAAGAGCCTTCATCAGTAATTTTGAAATGAAAACTATATCGTAATATATCTTTAATTCTTATCATATGGTGTGCCCAGAATAATATTCTTAATGAAAAGTCAAAATTTATAGTCTTACCAAAGAATGGAACACATGGTGGGTTTATAGAACGTAACTTTTCTGTATATTTCTTAAAATGGTCCGAGTTCAACTCTTTTGATTCATTCAATTGTTTTATTAACCTGTGATTCACCTCCTGAAATAAGTAACGATTTCAATTACTATATGATAAATCAAAATATTAAACATTAAGCATGAATGCATACGGCCACAGAGGAGATGTAATTCAGATTAGCCCTCCCAAGTTTGAATTTGGCACTCAAATGTTTCTCTGAAAATAGTTGACCATATATATAGTCATTCTCATTCAGTAAAATGTCACTATCTGGACCATCAAATCAGTGGTCTTGATAACAGAACAGCTATAATATCAATCTCCGTAAACAGATATCCTGTAGACCACTGTCGTACAGGATCTCTACTGTTTCCATGGAAGGTCACGTCGAGATGAACTTTGTGTCAACCAATCAATGTGTAGCTTTCATCTAGACGAAACACTATTACCCGGTAATAACATTTTGATTTTGTTATTTCTATTTTTAGACCAAGGTTTGCAAGCTAATTTAACAGCGGAATTATTCACAGTCTGCGATTGGATGGCTCATTTCAGAATGCGTGACGTAGACGATGTAAACAAGTTACGTATCATAATTTCGTCATGAATATTATGATGAGAAAAGGTCACTCGAACGTGACCCTCGTTTGAAAAAGGCCAGATCTAAACTAGTGAGTGGGCAAGTGGAAAATTTTAGATCAGGTTTTAATCAGATTGCTATAATATAGAAACCTGTTTCTTCACAAATTATGCATTTTGGACTTAAAATTCATCAAAAATAACCTAAGTGGTCTATTACTGCTAATTACTGTACATAATAATACTAAAGACAAAAACTTACACTGAATGTGTGCTCAAGTCTATGTACAGGGGCGGAGTTTAATGCACTAACAACCTCAAGAACACCATTAAAATTATTTAATTCTTGAAACACTGTCATTATCTCTATACAACGACTAACAACAGCAACACGTTCTTCTAAATTCCCTGTCTCTAATATACATTTCTCAAACCAAAATGTCAACTGTAAGAAAACAAATAAATATAAAAAAAAAACATAAAATCTATTCATTATTCAATAGGTAGAGAGAAATTATATTTTAAGGTAAAATATTGTGAGTCTGAACAAAAATGCAAATAATACAAGCCAGTAGTGTAAGGAGATGCTAGCACATACAATTTATTTCCTTCTAGTTGAAGAAAGTAGGCTAGCACATACAATTTATTTCCTTCTAGTTGAAGAAAGTAGGCTAGCACATACAATTTATTTCCTTCTAGTTGAAGAAAGTAGGCTAGCACATACAATTTATTTCCTTCTAGTTGAAGAAAGTAGGCTAGCACATACAATTTATTTCCTTCTAGTTGAAGAAAGTAGGCTAGCACATACAATTTATTTCCTTCTAGTTGAAGAAAGTAGGCTAGCACATACAATTTATTTCCTTCTAGTTGAAGAAAGTAGGCTAGCACATACAAGTTATTTCCTTATAGTTGAAGAAAGTAGGCTAGCACATACAAGTTATTTCCTTCTAGTTGAAGAAAGTAGGCTAGCACATACAAGTTATTTCCTTCTACCTTCTAGTTGAAGAAAGTAGGCTAGCACATACAAGTTATTTCCTTCTACCTTCTAGTTGAAGAAAGTAGGCTAGCACATACAATTTATTTCCTTCTAGTTGAAGAAAGTAGGCTAGCACATACAATTTTTTTCCTTATAGTTGAAGAAAGTAGGCTAGCACATACAATTTATTTCCTTCTAGTAGAAGAAAGTAGGCTAGCACATACAATTTATTTCCTTCTACCTTCTAGTTGAAGAAAGTAGGCTAGCACATACAATTTATTTCCTTCTACCTTCTAGAAGAAAGTAGGCTAGCACATACAATTTATTTCCTTCTAGTAGAAGAAAGTAGGCTAGCACATACAATTTATTTCCTTCTACCTTCTAGTTGAAGAAAGTAGGCTAGCACATACAATATTTTTCCTTCTACCTTCTAGTTGAAGAAAGTAGGCTAGCACATACAATATTTTTCCAAACTACTTTATTATTTTGGTATTGGATATTGTCAAGGTAAGTTGAAGTAGTGAGCAACTGGAGAATCCTTATTATGACAGATGTCATGCAAGTGTTAAAAAAGAATCCTATTAAGTTCCAAAATTGCTCGATTTCCAGACCACTCCAGAAAACTTCCACTCATGTATTTGCTTTATTGTTATAAAGAATTGTCAAAAGTTGTATACTTACACTATTAGAGAAGAGAATCATTTTTAGGAGATTTGGAGAAGTCTGATATTTATATTTCTTTACCCATACACTACCGACTAACTCTGATGGTTTAACTGCTCTATATAGATTAAACTCTAACAATGTAACTTGACGAGCTATCTCTATAGGATGTAACTGGAAAATATAATATATATGTTAGTATAGCTTTAAATTAAAGACACCAGTATGGTGCCCAGGAATGGGGTACTCATACTTGAGTAACTCTAAATATCATGTATTTTCCACCTCCACTGAGAAGGTACAAATAACTTTTTTTACACATATTTTGCTCAAATCAAAGACTTTAAAAATCAATAGTTCTCTGTACACTCACTTTTCATAGTCATGGTACATTTTTATTTGTACCACAGGTAAAAAACCCTAAATTTGAAAATCAGATGAAATCTATTCACAACCGAAATCCATCGACCACACCCACCCCTACAATATCCCATTACCATGTGTGGAAGTTGAAACTTTTGGAAATACTGAAAAACTGTTTCAATATAATGACATATTCAGATTTCATATAAATTACACAAAGTAATTTGTTCTCAAAGTACTGAAATCAGTATTAATACTTAAAACCAATGCATGATTACTAATACTATACTTACTGTAAGTAAATCAAACTGATCTTTTTGTCTAGCAATATGCCATTCTATTGTTGGAGGTGGATTCTGATAGGTAAACTCTCGTTCTGTGTTTGGACAATCCATCTGGAGAAGAAACAATAATGTAAAATAGATCAATCATGAGGCGAGTTGCCTAAGCAAAGTAGCTAGCACTCTGCCCCTTGGTACTTTATACTTGATATTACATACCTTTTGGTATAAGAAGGGTACCACAGCACAAAGTGGTATGTAGCGATATGCTTAGGCAACTCACCCATGGACTAGTTTAAACAAAGTCATTTTAGTTCAATTGTAAAACAAGTTCTTATATTTATTTATTTATTGGGTTTAACGCCGTATCAACACAATTTAGGTCATTTCACGGCGTCCAGCGCACCTAACCTAGCTTTCCTGGACCATTGTCTATAACCAGTACTCACCTACCCTTCCACAAGGCCGGAAACTTCTCCATATTATATAATCAATGGAGGAAAATCGACATTATTGTCTAATTTTCATGGAAAGGTATAACCTCCCCGGGTGGGATTCGAACCCGCACCCCCTCGGGCACGAGTATCCAAATCCCGGCGCTCTACCAACTGCGCTATCGACCCGGGTTACAAGTTCTTATAACTGATAATAATAACTCTTTAGACTGATTACTATTTATCCAATTATAAGCTACTAGGATAGTTGCACAAGAAAACAATGAAGTGGTTTTTGGAAGAATTTAAACTAACATGGAAATGGATACCAAATGATAATGGATCATAACCTGACAGCCAAATACACTCCTATAAAACCATATAATCATTCAAATACACTCATGTAAAACCATATAATCATCCAAATACACTCCTATAAAACCATATAATCATTCAAATACACTCCTATAAAACCATATAATCATTCAAATACACTCCTATAAAACCATATAATCATTCAAATACACTCCTATAAAACCATATAATCATTCAAATACACTCCTATAAAACCATATAATCATCCAAATACACTCCTATAAAACCATATAATCATTCAAATACACTCCTATAAAACCATATAATCATTCAAATACACTCATATAAAACCATATAATCATTCAAATACACTCATATAAAACCATATAATCATTCAAATACACTCATATAAAACCATATAATCATTCAAATACACTCCTATAAAACCATATAATCATTCAAATACACTCCTATAAAACCATATAATCATTCAAATACACTCATATAAAACCATATAATCATTCAAATACACTCCTATAAAACCATATAATCATCCAAATACACTCCTATAAAACCATATAATCATCCAAATACACTCCTATAAAACCATATAATCATTCAAATACACTCCTATAAAACCATATAATCATTCAAATATATCCATGCAAAGTCTAAATAGTCAAACATTCTTAGCACAAGATTATATCTACCTACAAAGTTAATATAAATAGGATGCATTTTGGGTCTGCTCAGACCTATCAAAGTATTTGGTTCAAACTTGAATATATCTAAGTACAATATAATACATACCCTTCTCTGTATAACTTTAACAATAGAGTCAGCCATTTTCCTCATAGCTTTTCCTTTTATTGTATGTAAGAATTGTTTAAGCTTCTCTAACAATGTACTATCTCTTTCAAAATCATAATAATGGTGATCAACCCAGTGTCTTAATACATTTACAACTCTGAAAGACCATTTACATAATATTTAATAAATTCACAAAAATATCAGTAAGTTTTTCCTGTACTTGACTTTTTGGTTCAGAAAACTGGCAAAATAAACTAAATACAGAATAAACATTTATAAGACCTAATGTAGAACTGCCACAGTCATTGCCAAGTTGACACAGCTTAACCCTTATAGCTACTGATAGGCTCAGCCCACTGTTGAATTAATTTAATCGATATAAATCTAAATGATTTCATTCAGCACAAGTCTAGGTTGCACAAAGCAGCAAGAAGACAGTAAGATCAGCACTACCTGTCATCGCTTTTAGCATGATGATGGTTTAAGTGTCTTTATAAGTATTATTTCATTGGTTGAAACAAAATTTATCAAACAAATTTTTGTGAAACCAACAGTATAGTGCCACTAAAAAGCTGATGGTCTTTCAGTACTCAGACTTTAAACAATAAACTGGGACTCAGTTTATGCCTTAGTCATTTATACACAAATTTTTCATTGACGTTTTTCTCTATCCTATTATCTCAATAAACAGTAAAGGGTACCAGATTAATGCAGATAGTCAGAACTTCAACTTACCTAAACTGGACAGGTTTAACATATTCATTACGGAATCTCTTGAGATCATCCCTCACTTGTAAATTATCATTATTATCAGCTACCATTTCTGGATCAACACCAATGTCAGGTATAGTAAACCTACACAAAATAAACAATATGTACAGTAACTGTTATGTAGTATAACAACTTTCTTAACCCATTTCATTCTAAGACCTGATCAGATAAAGTCCTCTCAATATCTGAAGATTTATCTGTAACTGATAAGCATTTTTTGTTTTTTGACTCTGTATATTTTTATATACATATCTTTAATAATTTTGATGGTATGATATGAAAAAGACAACTAGTGTAAAAAGACCTAAAATTACGCATAGATGCGTAATCAGAATGTAAAGAGTAATTACGCATGGATGCGTATCCAGAATGTAAAGGGTAATTACACATGGATGCGTACCCAGAATGTAAAGGGTAATTACACATAAATGCATACCCAGAATGTAAAGGGTAATTATGCACAGATGCGTACCCAGAATGTAAAGGGTAATTACACATAAATGCGTACCCAGAATGTAAAGGGTAATTATGCACAGATGCGTACCCAGAATGTAAAGGGTAATTACACATAAATGCGTACCCAGAATGTAAAGGGTAATTACACATAAATGCGTACCCAGAATGTAAAGGGTAATTATGCACAGATGCGTACCCAAAATGTAAAGGGTAATTACACATAAATGTGTACCCAGAATGTAAAGGGTAATTACACATAAATGCGTACCCAGAATGTAAAGGGTAATTACACATAGATGTGTACCCAGAATGTAAAGGGTAATTACACATAAATGCGTATCCAGAATGTAAAGGGTAATTACGCATAGATGCGTATCCAGAGTGTAAAGGGTAATTACGCATGGATGCGTATCCAGAATGTAAAGGATAATTACGCATGGATGCGTATCCAGAATGTAAAGGATAATTATGCATAGATGCGTATCCAGAATGTAAAGGGTAATAACGCATAGATGCGTATCCAGAATGTAAAGGGTAATTACGCATAGATGCGTATCCAAAATGTAAAGGGTAATTACGCATAAATGTGTATCCAGAATGTAAAGGGTAATTACACATGGATGCGTATCTAGAATGTAAAGGGTAATTACGCATGGATGCGTATCCAGAATGTAAGGGGTAATTACGCATGGATGCGTATCTAGAATGTAAAGGGTAAATACGCATGGATGCGTATCCAGAATGTAAAGGGTTATTACACATGGATGCGTATCCAGAATGTAAAGGGTTTAACTATTCACCTAAAGTATATATTACTTCAAGAAAAATGAAATGTACTCAAGGATGTGGAACTTTAAGTTTTTAAGCTTCTTTCCACCTGTTCATGGACAAGTGAAATTTTAAAACTAACTTTTCTAGAATCAAAATGCACTTGTCCTGAATTTAAATACTCAAAACAAAAAAATGATGAGTAATACATAGTACAGGGTGTCCCATAATATCTGACACCATTACAAACAGCTATAACTGTTTTGTATTTTAAAATATGTATACAGATTAAGATACTGATTCACTTGTCCTGAATTTAAATACTCGAAAAAAAAAATGATGACTATGATGTGAAATGCATACTATAAGTTAAAATACACAACATGTATACAGATTAAGACACTTTGGTAGTGTTCTGATATTTCATAGAATAATTTACTCTCAAAACACTAAAATCAGAATTAATGCTGGAAAATTTCACCCATCTTACAAGGCCATTCCAAGTTGATTACTATAGGGTTATCAGAACTCTAAACCAGAAGACAATAGACTGCCCACCTGAATTTAAATAGGAAAATTAGCGAAACTTTCTAACGCAAAGTAAAGTTTGTCTTTTCTCAACTGTAAAAACATGAAAAAATGTTAATGTCTTTGTGCTCTTTGTCTAACACTTGTGCTATTGGAATAGTGTGTATTCAATCACCACGACATTATTCAAACTTTGACAGTTGAGAAAATATAGACAACAAGTAAATCTGTGAACTAATGCTCACTAGTGATACCCCCGCAAAAATCTAAAAATATGCGACAAACAGGAAGTAGATGAGCAAGGAGCATGAAATCGCTTTACACCACATGGGACTATAGGATGAAGCAATATGCAAAGTATTAGGCTGCTGCATGTTATAGTTGCTGAGAAAACTGCGACGGAAATTTTGTAACGGACGGACAAGGGTAAAACAGTATACCCCCCTCTTCTTCGAAGCGGGGGTATAATAAATACATGTATAAGAACATCACCTTAATAAGTCTTACCTTTCAATGAGTAGATCAAGTAGTTGATGAGGACTACAGAAAGACCGGTATGTAGTAAGAAGTGTTCGTACGAACTTTGGATCAGCATACATATGATATGTGAGACGTTCCACTAATTTTAAAAGGGTCCCGCCCTTTATAAGTGGACTCTCCCCAGGTGCAGCTGGGTGATCTTCAAACACAATATTGTTCTCAGAATCTTCTATTGCAAATCTGTAAAATGATATAAAACTTGTAATTAAATTACTATTCTAGAACTAAGTAATAGACAGGGAGGCAGGAAAGGAGGCCAGGCACATTAGATGGTTGATGTTTCTTATTATCTATTTTTGAAGAAAGAGAAAAAAGGCAAGACAGAGAGAGAAAAATGGCAGGGTGCAGTACCCTGCTAAACTGCTTCAGAATAATAACATTATATTATCATCCTGATTTCTTAGTTAACAGTAGACAGGCCTTTTTTCTCTCATATAACAGGGGCCGTTAACAGGTGCCTTCCCCTCTTGAAATTTCTTTAAAATCATACAGTTTTCCCCAAATTTGGAGTTTACCTTGGATATTTTGTTCCCCTTTCTATGAAATTAAGATAAAATTTCCCAAAATGTTCTATATATAAAAAGGCCCCAGGCCCCTTCCCCAAGTACTGAAAAAAGCTCTGGTAGGTAATCAGGGTTGTATTGATTAACCACTTTATATTAGACCAAAAATTTACAGATTTCTTATTTAAATAATCAATTAATCTCAACAGCTTTTTAACAGCAATATCAGATAATACTTTCTTGTATTAAAAGGTTTATAAGTTAAATGAGAGCTCTTCTTATAATAATCATCATCCTAAAGAAGGTAAAATGACAAAATCTTTTCAACAAGTACTAAGAGCCCAGCCAGTCAGCTTATTTGTGTAGGCTGGTCAGACTTTATTCACTTACTACTCAACTTATTATATAACAAGAAATGTAATGTGGATACCACATTAAAGCCCGATTTAAAATCTTTGACGCAAATATTACAAAGGGAAATAATCCATAATAAAGCCAGGTAGAGTTGTGATTGCTTTCTAATTCTGTTCAACACATGGTATGTTATCACTGAATGAAGTTTCATAAAGATCTGACAATAAATGGCAGAAATACATTGTAAAGAAAAAACTTACACAATTGTTAACGACACTGGACACCTGCCTGCCTGCCCACCTACCAGCCCGTGATTCGCCTAACTATAAGCGAATTTTTTCGTTAAAAATTCCGACTAAAAACGAGTGGATCACCTGAATGGATTATGGACTGCTCCAAGTTTAGGATAAGAAAAGTCCATCATTTAAATTAAGCCAGTAATGGGTTAAATGAACATTGTACAGTGCATATAAATAAAGATCTTACTTATATTCTTCAGGTGCTGGAAGTTTTAATGGTGTAAGTCTTTCCTCTTCTCTTAGTATAGTATCTAACTGTCTCTCTAACATACTGTAATATAAATGTAAAAAATATAACATAGTACATTAAGTATTGTATATTACCTTTAATGCATTATAATCACTTGACAGAGCTTTAAATCACATGGCGATCATTTTTCAGCACTTAATGCTACTTTACGATCATTTGACAGCACTATCAATCTGATTAAAACCCAATTTAAAATTTTCTGCTTGCCTACTCCCTAATTTAGATCTGGCCGTTTCTAAACGAAGGTCACGTTCAGGTGACCTTTTCTCATCATTATATTCATGATTGTTATGATTAGTAACTTGTTTACATTGTCTATGTCACGCAATTTGAAATGAGCCGTCCAATCACAGACTGTGAATAATACCCCTGTTAAATTAGCTTGCAAACCTTGGTCTAAACATTGAAACTACAAAAAATCAAAATTTTATTAACAGTGTTCATCTAGATTAAAGCTACACATTGATTGGTTGACATAAAGGTCATCCCGACGTGACCCTCCATTGAGATCTTAGAGATCCTGTACGACAAGATATTTGTTTACGGAGATTGACAGCACTATATTACAATCAATTGATAGTCTTAACATTGTCCCTGAACAGGAATAGATCTCTGGACCCAAGCTTTCATCCTAACTCAAGTAATACCCTAATTAGTGACTGACCTAATATTTGCCCTGCTTGATACAAAGGTAGGCTGAAGAATGTGGTTATTGCTTCCAGTCATATTCACTTAATGCCAGAGTGAATATTCAAAATTTGTAAAAGAATTTATGTATTTTTGCTGAAAATTTAGTGACACAAAATATGTCATAGCATTCTACATACATATATTTTTCATTTTAAAGGTAAAATGCTACTGTGAGCCAAAGGGAAAATCACATAAATTTGAATTCCAGTTTAAACCAACAAGAAGTAAGTTTACCTTCTAGTTTGCAAGGATATAAGTGCAGCCATCCAGTTGCTCTTTTCTTCTGCAGTTTTGGCAACAAGTAACACATGGTTACTATGATCTTTAGCTTGTAACTCAAATGCATTCTTATATTCTAAAAATATAAAAAGTACATATCATCATAAATAATACTTCTACACACTGACTTACTACAAATTCAACCATTTCTTTTCTATAACATCGGCTAATAGCAATTCATAGCTGATGTTAACTGTTATATGTTATACTGACTATAATTAAAAGTTCCCAATGGGGGCAGACATTTTAAAAAGCAGAGGTGTTCTGAATATTTTGTCGGGCAAGTAAAAAACTTGCTACATATTGCTAGCTATTGATTCAATTTGCTAGTTTGTGGCAGATCGCTCCGTAGGAAATCGCCAGGTAGTGATACAAAGTGCTTGCATAGTGGAACGGGCCTATAATGTTATACCAGGTAATCATTGGATAGCTAGCTCCATTTTGATTTGAATACCATTATAGTCCATCAAGCTATTTCATTAAATAAGAAAAAATATCCTTATTGCTTAAACATAAGGCCAAAAAGTGAACTAATATTGGGTAAAACTGCCACATTGAAAATTGTGGTGCTCTACCAACTGGGCAACAGGCCTGAGTCATAATGACACAAGTACAGAAGCAAACACACCAACCTTCAGAATCCTCCTTATCTCTAACCTCAATCTTTCTTATGTTGAATTTTTCCTTCAACTTGAAGTCACCTTGTGGTCCAGACACAGAGGTTCTTCTAGTATTAGGTTTACACAACACTATTAAAGCATCAAACAAAAACACATGTCTGTCTGTATTCTTTCCTCTTGTATGCTTCATTAACACCCCATCTAAAAAAATACCACAGAAAAACTTAATAGAATTCAATAGTTAGAGTTTATTCAATAAATGAAAATAAATACATAGCATAAGACTGTTTAAAACAGTAAAACTTAAAGTATAAATACTGTAAGTATTGTACATTCATTGTACTAGGACATGTTTTCATCCATTAAGAATATCCAAAAAAAGAAATGTGAATGTCCTAGTTGCCTCAAATATACAACATGTATGTCAATACCTGCAACCAGAAAGTGTACAAAACTCAAAGAAATTCTGGCTTAAATAGTATGTGTAAAGCAACACAGGTAAATCTCTCTCAATATTTCCCGAACCTGAGTGCATCAATAACAGCTTTGAGACTAGCCTATCTAGCCAATATTGACTAAACAAACAGAACTGCATCATGAGCAACTCCCTGCTACAACACTCAGTATCTTAGACACTGATAGCAGTGTTATCAAAAACTCAAAATCAATTCAAGGAAAACAAGTAAATCTGTGAGCTAATGCTCACTAGTGATACCCCCGCAAAAATCTAAAACAAGTAAATCTGTGAGCTAATGCTCACTAGTGATACCCCCGCCAAAATCTAAAAATATGCGACAAACAGGAAGTAGATGAGCAAGGAGCATGAAATCGCTTTACACCACATGGGACTATAGGATGAAGCAATATGCAAAGTTTCAGGCTGCTGCATGGTATAGTTGCTGAGAAAACTGTGACGGAAATTTTGTAACGGACGGACGGACGGACGCACGCACGCACGCACGGACAAGGGTAAAACAGTATACCCCCCTCTTCTTCGAAGCGGGGGTATAAATATGCGACAAACAGGAAGTAGATGAGCAAGGAGCATGAAATCGCTTTACACCACATGGGACTATGGGATGAAGCAATATGCAAAGTATTAGGCTGCTGCATGTTATAGTTGCTGAGAAAACTGCGACGGAAATTTTGTAACGGACGGACGGACAAGGGTAAAACAGTATACCCCCCTCTTCTTCGAAGCGGGGGTATAATAAAAACCATAACAATTCTGATTTTACTAAAATAGAAGATTAATAGAGTGTAACTAGAAAATTATTTTCTCAGTAAATTAACATTGACTATATAAAAGATTACTACAAAAAAAGGAAAGAAAATTCCACCTAAATGAGCAAGTTTCACTAATGATCTTTAAATTAGT
The DNA here is from genome assembly GCA_025267735.1 of Mactra quadrangularis. Classification (NCBI taxonomy): domain Eukaryota; kingdom Metazoa; phylum Mollusca; class Bivalvia; order Venerida; family Mactridae; genus Mactra; species Mactra quadrangularis. Next base: position 51,932,213 of record CM046301.1, read on the forward strand.
GACTATTCTAAAGTAGAAAAGCAAGTGGCTTCATCCTGCCCATTCTTTCTCATCCCTGCCCCTTTTGCAGAATAAACTCTCAACCCTGTGTTGCGCCCTGCCATTTTTTATGCCTTCCTGCACCGCTCTGTACTCTAAAATATTCACTACAAACTATATTGAGTACAAAATACAACAGAAACATAAAGTTGACCAAAGTAACATACCAAGAATGAATTCACTACAACTTTGACAGATATCTCGTCCTTCCCATCCATCAATACTTTTTTGTAGTTCAGACATTTTCTGTACAACAGCTTGACGACCAGTTTTACCTTGTAACCTTAAAGATGTCTCCCTGAAAATAGTCAATAATATAACTTGTTCACCTTGCATTGACCTGACTAGACTCAACATTAAAGGTAGTTTGATTGCATCTGACTACCTAAATTTTGGGTCGGGCAACTTCTAACTGCTAGTAAACATTTCGTTTGGGCCAGTAATAAATATAGCTGCTTGTGAAAACCACACATGAAATAAAAAACAAGTTTACCATACAACATGCCACAAAATTGTACAAACTTCCATGCTATTTACTTCAGCTAACAGACCTAAAGGACTGCACACCACCTGTCAAGGCAGCATCCTACACTGCCATGGTTCGACCTACACTGGAATATGCAGTCTCAGTCTGGTATCCGCATCAACAGAAGAACATATCAGCCATCGAAAAACGTCCAACGTTGTGCAGCCAGATTTGTCTTCAGCGACTACTCAACAAAGACCCCTGGGTGTGTCACAAAGATGCTAACATACTTCCAGTGGGTACCCATCTATACTTCCAGTGGGTACCCATCTATACTTCCAGTGGGTACCCATCTATACTTCCAGTGGGTACCCATCTATACTTCCAGTGGGTACCCATCTATGCACGCAGAAGACAGATCAGACTGGTCATGATGTACAAGATACAGAACCATCTTGTAGACATTAACATGGATGGAATACTTAGACCAGGGGACCAACGTACAAGAGGACAGTACAAGATCTTCCAGGAAAGAATAGCAGATCAGACCCTGGCCAATACCTTCATCCCAAGGACAGTACAGGATTGGAACCAACTTCCATCTAAAGTCACATCTGCTACCTCTCTGGAAACATTCAGGACTCTCCTTGCAGGGTGCCTGAGTAACTAATCATTAAATATTTAAACATATGTATATTGTTTTAAAAGACAACTTTAATTTTATCACAAATAATTCTACATAGATACTATGCACTGCCACCATGAGTATTTTTTCGGTGAGCAAATTATGATCTATAAAGATCCTGCTCACTATTGGAAGAAGAAGAATTTTTTTTTACATGTATAAATCTACACCTGATGATAATTAGACAAATGGTTATGTATAAAATTATGTCCAAAGACATGCAACTATGTTTACGCTAACCGTTATTTGGCGAACTGATGATGAATATTTAGAAATGTGAGGTTCAACATTATGATTATGTTAACTGATCTGCTATAGATGTAACGTTTAAATGACATAAAATAGACTTACCAAGGTTTCTTTTTGGCAGCGTTACCAGAGAATTTATTCTCCATCATATATTTAAGAGGGGCAAGAAGACCATTAGCTTGCTCTAAACACTCACTGTCTTCTTCATTGGGACTAGTAGCTATCAAAGCCTAAAACAAAAATAATCACAAAGTAAGCATAACATTGGAAACAAATAGAAATGGCATGAAGATCACTCCATTGACCAAAATGACCTAAGTGAGTAAAAATGCTAAGAGAGATAACAGGTCACCCTGATCTTAATGTCTTCTCACAGCGTGGCACAACCTTGACTTGCACTGCAGGTTATCACTCTGATCAATATTAGCTAAATTAATTCAGCAGGGGGCTGAGCTTATCATTAGTTAGGAATACAGCATGATAAGGGTTGATACACTATGGGCTAGAATCAATGGTTTACTACCTTTAAGTAGTAAATTCTTCTATTTTTATTGTTATATCATCATATGCATGACTTACATGAGAGAAAAAAAGCCACCTGGCTAGCTCAGTTGGTATCACGCAAGTCTACTGATCCAGGGGTTGTGGGTTCGATTCCCAGGCAGGGCTTACTTTCATGGAGCTTGGTCATAAATTTATTTCTATAGCCATTCTCCCTCCAACCAATGATTTTTAATTATGTAGGGCAGTTGTCAGTCACTGACGAAAGTATGCGCTAGTAGTTGGTTAACAGTTAAATCTAGAGATTTAGCCTTTCCAGGAGGAGTGAGTAGTTTGACAGACGGCTGTTATATGACTTATACAATGTTTGCTACGGCATTAAACCCAACCAACAAACAAACATGAGAAAAATAATCTTTCACAAGTTCAGAACATCCTTAACTTCAGGACCAGTCCTGAAACTTTAACCAACAAGGTTAACAAACACTGCAGACATTTTAAAACAAAAAACTCCATCAATTAGGTTAATGCCATGTTTTCAAATCAAACTAAGGCCAAAAAATGCTGAGTTTAGAGCAACTGTCTAGAAAAGTTAGGTAAAGTAAGCTTCATGTTTGTTTGGGTTTTTTTAGCCAATTGTGATTTTTTACTAATAGTCTTCTAGTCAGTATTTCGGAAGGTAAAATTTAATTCTGAACTTGGGCAAAATGCTGACTTTTTTATGTGTGAAAAAAATCTGCAATTTTACAAAACCTCAAGGGTCAGCAAGATTTGCTTGGAAGGGTCAGGTTGCCAAAACCACAGGATTTGTTTAGGTCTAATACAAAACTATACATAGAAAATACAAACTGATTATGTTAATGAACAAAACATCAAGAGCTCCAATAAATAAAACTGCTAACCTTTATAACTTCAAAATAATGAAGACAGTGATATATAGGACCGAGTAATAACTTGGGTAATACATATTTTATAGCATCTTTAAAACCACTACCATAAGACTGAAAATATAAAGATAAATAAACAATTAAAATATGACTAAGCAAGTAAGGCCACAACAAGTTGATCATGAGTTCTAAGGATTCGCTCGCACCTTAAATTTGATGTTTTTACAAAAAATATTTTTTATTTCCTTGCCCGCTCAAAAAAATTTGGTCAAATTGTTATATAAAGCAACTGAATAAAAAAAATTAAAAATTTCTTCGCTTGCTCACCCCATTTTTTTTTTCAGAAAAATCCATAGAAAACATCATCAACTTGTTGTGGCCTAAAATATGTTATCTTATGCTGGCTTTCAACAATTGTTTAGTTGCAGCATAAAAGTCAATGGATTTCCTTACTATCTCTGGAGAGGCTAACATCTCACCTCTTTATTTTTAACCAGTATCGAAACAAACCTTCCCTAGTACATAAAAGGCGACAGCAAATATTTAATTACTACTGTCCAAGAAGGTTTACAAGTACAGGAACCAAACATACAATCCCTGTTCTCACAGTCAAGCCGCCCTAGACTAAAATAGCCAATAAGATTTTTCAAAATCATGAAAAAAATCAAATTATCATTTTTCAAACTTTTGAGAGTAAATTCATGAGTACTTATAATGATGGAAAATCGAGCTCTAATCTTGCATTAGATTTATCATTAAATATGTAAGAGATTTAGTTAAAGTTTTACCTGTAGAGTTATTTTGAAATCATCTCTCTGTATCAATGTATTTAATCTATCTTTACCATGAGGTGCCATCATGTCATCAACATATCTCATATACACAGTAAACTCTTCACCCTGTAATATAGAAATACAACATTTTAATGGTAATTTAGAAACCAGTCTATACTTGAGAAATCACAAGATTAGCATTGCATAAAACATTTCAATACAATAGTTCATACCGATTTATTTTAGCTTAATTGTGAAACAACTTCTTACTACTTAGATTTATCACTTTCGAGTCCACTTCCTGGTCACCCAGTAGTGAGCTAGTAAGATAAAGTCTCTTGCTCAAGGAAACAGGCTAGGTTTTGAATGGGATTCGTACCAACGCAGAGCTGGCTATCCAATGATTACCAGTCCAACGTTGCAACCGCTCAGCCACGCTTGAAGGCAATGGGATACAAGTGACATATACTCTCAGGGCTTTTTACAGTAGTTGGGGTAAGGGCCTGGGGCCTTTTTATATAGAACATTTGGGAAAATTTTATCGAATTCCAAAGATAGAACAAGTAAATCTGTGAGCTAATGCTCACTAGTGATACTATCTAAATCTAAAAATATGCGACAAACAGGAAGTAGATGAGCAAGGAGCATGAAATCGCTTTACACCACATGGGACTATGGGATGAAGCAATATGCAAAGTATTAGGCTGCTGCATGTTATAGTTGCTGAGAAAACTGCGACGGAAATTTTGTAACGGACGGACGGACACACGCACGGACGGACAAGGGTAAAACAGTATACCCCCCTCTTCTTCGAAGCGGGGGTATAACAAAAAAATCCAAGCTAAACTCCAATTTTTGAGAAAACTGCATGATTTTAAAGAACATTTAAGAGTGGAAGGCACCTGTAAACGGCCCCGGTTATATAAGGAAAAAAGATCTGCCTCTTCAAAACTTACCTCAGCTATGTCCTGAAAGCATATACCAACAGTAGGTGTCTCGTTTTCAGCAGCAACTTCCACTTGTTCTTCTACAGAACTTAATATCTTAGCAGTAAACTGATAGATATCTAATATATTGCTAAATATATTCTCAAGATCCTGCAAATATAAATGAATTATAACATGTTAATTATTTCTTAACCTTTTACATCACTTCATCAAGAACATAAGAGCTTTTCACAAAAATTCTTACGATAAAAATCATCACAAGTTAAACACATGAAGTATTAATAATACAGTCATTCTTTAGACTATCAAGTCTAAATATTTTTGAATTATATGGAATATTGAACATACCTTCTGAACAAAATATCATAAATAGTTTAAGGCCACAACAAATTGATCATATGTTCTATGGATTCACTTGCACCTTAATTTTGACGGTTTTTACAGAAAAAATATTTTTATTTCCTCACTCGCTCATAAAAATTTAGTCAAACCGCTATATAAAGCAAGTGAATAAAGACTTTTTTTCTTTTTTTGTCTTCGCTCGTTCGCCCCATTTTTTTCCAGAAAAATCTGTAGAACATATGATCAACTTGTTGTGGCCTAATCAACTTTTGGACTTTCAACTGAAAATTCATCAAAATAACTTGGGACATTCTTTTTCGTACGATTTTTAGTGAAAATGGCCACAAAGTGGTAAATACTCAATATTTGTTTTTTAATTTGTTTGATAATCATCGTACATAAATATGGATATCTATTTTTACTGATAGTGAGTACAGAAGTACTGTAGTAAGTATTTATGTACAGGGATTTTTAAACTAATATCAAGTATTTAAATCAGTAGGGTTAATGTATGCACCACTGACAGTTATAAAAAAATACTACTCCCACCTGGCGCAATTAATGATATAAGTTCTTTTCATACCAGACAGAAATTTTCAAATCAATCTTTTTGTGTTTACTTGTGAAGCTAGGAGCTGGCATTCTTGATTGATAGTAATGAATGACTTGACACCTTGTCGATGAAAAAATCAATCTAACCTGACCCATAAAAGAACAACCTTAAGAACTACCTTTTTTTAAAATTAGGTTTAACGTAGTATTCAACACATATTTATATCATATATACGACGTCCAGCTCTTCCTACTATAGGTTTCCCGGACACTTTTCACCAGTACTAACTTACCCTACCACGAGGCTGACAACTCATGTACAGGGTATGACCTACTGCGATGAGGCTCGAACCTGTGATCTCGAAGTCAGACATGTTAACCACTACGCCACAACCAGGGTCTTCAGAACTACTGTACCAGTAAATAAAACAGAGCACTGAGAAGTCTAACGTAAGTAGGATTGTAATCATATATAGTTGGAAATTTACATACATTTAACCATTTAAACATAATCTTACCTTGCTTCCAGGAAATGAAGTTGCAAAAGGTTGTCTAAATACTTTAATTATCATATTTAGATCATGAAGGAACTGATTCTCTTCTAAGATAAAATCTTTCACAATATCTTCATATTTAAGAGATTCTCTACGTGTCGGTTCATCAACTACCGGTAGAGAGACTTCAGCTTCTTCCTGTGAGAACATGTCCATAAGAACCTGTCGATAGAAAAATTCATCTTTATACACATCTTCATTCTTTACGTATGAGTCATGGTTCAAAATTGTCAAAATCTGGAATTTCCTAAATTTCATGATTTCAACAGCTTTTACATAAGAAGAAAAAACCCTCATCAGAATGAATGATTTGAGTTTTTTGTAAGGGTCCGTCCGCTTCATAAGAATGCATTATGTGCAGACCCTGGGGTGTGATCTGTCATATTGGATTTAGAGATTACGTTGCCAAAAATGTCACGGCTTTGTGTGCCAAAGATAGGTAATCCCCTATGTTGCTAATTCAGCACCTAAAGTATGGGGATTTTCCTCATGAGAATAAACCCTCATCAGATCCCAAAAATCCTGAAGTTCAGGATCTGTCTTGATAATATTCTTCCATGGTTAAAAGTAAGAATAGAGCATGGCCAAATTAAGATTCTTTGCAGCAGAGATCTTGAGACAATGTTTGCGAGAGAGTGAGAGAAAGAGATAGAGAGGGGGGTAGGCCCAGAGAACAAAAATATTATTTGAAATCCAGTTAGCAATCCTAATTGTTACTGTACTCATAACTCATATAACTTAAGAACTTAATTCTTAAAATAGTTGAGAAAAGATAAATGTAAGTGTTTTAAGTACAAGACTTAAAGCATATTGAAAAGACAGAAAATTACTCTTACATGAGAACTGACAACCCAGGTCAGTAGCACAGTTGGTAGCGCACCAGGCTTTCAAATCTAGTGTCTCGAAGAAGGTACAGGTTTGAATTCCACCTGGGGAGGTTATTCTCTTCCATGAAAATTTGACAATTATGTCATTTTTCCTCCATTAATAAGGTATATGGAGAAGTTTCCGGCCTTGTGAAAGGGTTGGTGAGTACTGGTTATAGACAAGGGTCCAGAAAATAGGGGTGTAACAATAGGTCGACTTATCGCTGTATCGCGATAGTTTACCTTGCAATAGCAATAGGTCAATATAACTTTTTCAAGTCGATAAATATCGCGATAGTTTTTCTGACTATCGACTTTTGTCGATAGTTTTCTTGCAAACGAGAGTTGAGCCCCATAAACGCTTTACTTTCATCTTTTTTAATGAGAGAACTCCACATTGATACGGATCAAATTAAATCTATTTAGAGGCTGACTAAAAAGGGATACCAGTAATCATCTTATTTGATCAAATACTCGCCGTAATGGAAGTAAAAGCATGCCTGCATGGAGCGGCGATTTTGAAATTGCAGGGGTGGCGAAATCAACTGTCCCAGTCGTACATTTTTAATGTATGGACAAGTTATTTTTATGGACAAGTAAAAAATTCAATTTTAATTTGTTAAAAACGTTTTTACCTCTGCATTACTCCGTGGAAGTTATAAATAAGACTTGCATAGTAGCATTCGCCGAGCAGAGTTGTATATTCGGCGATAAAGTAACATTTATGATGGCGATAAAGTAACATTAACTGATTTACGACTGTCGTCATTTTCTGTGATAAGTTGATTGTGAAATTCAGTTACTATATGCCATGCGTATTTCGGTATATATCATATTTGATATGAATAGATGATAAATTGATAAATGATAATGATACTCATTAATGGATGCTATTCGCCACCCTTGAATTAAAGAAAACAAAAAGTCAAAATCGGCAGTATCGCAGCATTTTGGCTTTGTTTAGTAATAGATGAAGTTTTTAAATCTAAAATAGCTTTCAGATACTGCCAAATAGTACTACAGTACAGTGGATACCTCCAATTTAAAGGATTATTTGACGAGGAAGCACCATGCAGTTTCCCTTTCAAAATCCCTATCTTCACCAATGTGAATAAATCTGGACCAAAAACTTAACCAATGACATACCCTCTAATAGAGAACCAGCTCATTCTCAAAGTGCGAGAGATATTTCAAATTCAAACCCATTGTTTATTGTAAAAGACTTGAGACTGTTTACCGTTGTTTTTATAATAAAAAACTATCGTGATAGTATCGCAATAGTTTTTTTACTATTGCAATACTATTGCAATAGTACTTTTATTATCGCAATACTATCGCGATAGTGTTTTTGGCCGCAATAGTCACCCCTACCAGAAAAGCTGGGTTAGGTGCGCTGGATGCCATAAAATAACCAAAATGTGTTAGCAGGGTGTTAAACCCAGTATAAAATAAATAAATAAGAACAAATTGGCTAATAACTTTAAAACTTACCTGATCTGCACATATTGCAACTTTAATATCTTGCATTGTAATTTCATTATGCTTAATATTTTTTACATAGTTCCCAGTCAACTGAAAAGAGAAAAGAAAAAAACGTTGTCAACAAAAGGTGAAAATAATTACTAAAATTTACGTAGAAGCAGTGGTCAATTGCTAGGACCTGTGCTTATAGATTAAGAGGTTCCAGGTTCAAACCCCATTAGGGGCACTGCTAATTGCCTTGAACAAGTAATTTACCTATGATTGCTTCACTCCACCCAGGTGTAAATGAGTACCTGCCAGGGTGGTCTTATTCTGTTGCCCCAATTTGTCAGCTGCACTTAGGGAATGAAAAAACTCCCCATGGAGATTGATAGATAGATACCAGTAGCCCAAAGACCAGGGATAATAGTTGTTAAGCCCCTGAACATGCATTAATTCTAGCATGAAACTTAGACTATAAAATATCATTTATTTTACTAATATTTATGAAGTGTAATTCTGTTAAAATGTTCCACAAAATAAGACATCTATGAGTTGGTGAGCTGTTAAACCAAAAACAGTCATTACTAACTTTTACTAAGTTTTAAGATTCAACAAGAAATTTTCAAGTCAGCTCAAAGAGAAACGGACTACATCTTATCAGATGAACAATCTATTTCCAAATAATATAGGAAGACAAAACTTCACTGAAAAATTTGTGAAATCAGCAGACCCATTGATTATTTGGAACCCAGTATGAAATTTTTTCTAGTAATGTAAAAGCATGAAAGAGCGTATGAGCTCTAAGACAAACAGCTGTTTATATGTATAACAGTATAGAAAAATAAAATTAAATCACCAGAAATTAAGTAAAATCTTCATAAATATTATCATTATAATATGATTATTCTAAAACTCTAAATAGGGCAAGTTGTCAGAAAGAAGAGGCAGGGTGTATAACAAGAGCTGTCAAAGGAGACAGCACGCTCGACTAAGCAAGTATTTGTCACAGGAGATGTGATTGATGATAAGGAACATACATATTTTAAAATTTGGAAATATAAAACAGAACAGAACAGATACTTTACTTCAGGGCTTGAGCAATACTCATCACCCAAATATAACCTTAACAAATTTTAAGTAAAAAAAATTCTTTAAAATTTTAAGTTTATGGAAGACAATTTTGAAAAAAATGTATTTGAAGTTATGAACCTTGTCAGATGAGATGTGGTTGATAATAAGGAACATATACTTAAAGTTTGAAGTTAATACCTAAGTAAATAAAACAGTTGCAGTAAAAACATTTTTTTTTTAATTTCTAAGTTCAAGGGGGGATAATTCTGATAAAAAAATGTATAAGAAGTTATGAACCTTGTCACATGAGATGTGGTTGATAATAAGGAACATATACTTAAAGTTTGAAGTTAATACCTAAAGAAATAAAACAGTTGCAGTAAAAACAACCATTTTTTAAAGAAAACTCTAAGTTCAAGGGCAGATAATTAAAAAAAATGTATTTGGAGTCATGAACCTTGTCACATGAGATGTGGTTGATGATAAGGAACATATATTTAAAGTTTGAAGTTGATACCTTCAGAAATAAAAAAGTTATTATAAGCGGAAGCCGACGCTAGGGCGAGTAGGAGAGCTCTCCATTTACTTCATAAAGTCGAGCTAAAAACTAAATGGTTAGTAATACATGCATTAACAATTCCAATCAGGGTTGTATGATTTATTTACCTTTTTTAAAACAACTGTACTAAATTAACTCACCTTCAAAATATCAGCAGCGATGTACTCTAACACGGCTACAATATATACAGTCACAGTATAATCAATTCTGTATCCAAGCACCTCCTACAATAGTCATTATAATGATAATTTAGTATAGCATAAATTAAGATTGGATTTATACAGTGAAACAGGTAAATTTGTTAGTTTAAACAGTCAATAGCAAGTCTACTTCCTGGTACGCTTGTATATAACACAGTAGTCAATAAAATTCAGTTTATATGTGTAATCCACTAAAACCATGTATATGTGCATGTCAATCTCCGTAAACAGATATCCTGTAGAGCATTGTCGTACAGGATCTCTACTGTCTCACGTCGAGATGAACTTTGTGTCGACCAATCAATGCGTAGCTTTCATCTAGACGAAACACTATTAATAACATTTTGATTTCGTAATTTCTATTTTTAGACCAAGGTTGGCAAGCTAATTTAACAGCGTTATAATTCACAGTCTGCGATTGGACGTCTCATTTCAAATTGCGTGACGTAGACAATGATGAGAAAAGGTCACCTGAACGTGACCTTCGTTTGAAAAAGCCAGATCTAAATTAGCGAGTAGGCGAGCAGAAAATTTTAGATCGGGTTTTAATTAGGGCTGCAACGATTCGATTCGATACATCGAAACTCGATTGCAAGGGTGCCGATTCGATTTCGATTCGGGACCCGCGAGTTTCGATTCGATTCTGACTTAAGAAGTCTACATAAGTTATAACGATATAAAAGCAAAGGCGCGCCTAAAAGTCAAAGTATACCAATATGTACAATAGAATACCAAGAACTGCATCTTTCTACAATTTATGATCCATGCTGTCTTTACGTTTTAAGTCGAAATTACATTAATAATACATTTTCGCGACCTTTACATTCGTACCCAATCCATTTCAGACTTGAATAAAGCAAATATTAATTATCAAATTTTCGAGTTTCGTGTTATCCAATTTTAGTAAAAATTTTATCTTATTAATATTATTTAGTTTTAAGCTCAAATATATGTATAAATGCATATTTGTAGTAAACTGTATTAATAAAAGAATCGAATCGAAAAAACTCGAATCGAAAAAAAAAAATCGAATCGCATCGAATCGACTTTCGGGTGAATCGTTGCAGCACTAGTTTTAATCAGATTGATGAGCATGTTAACTCCTTGTTATTAAATAATTGTAGAAGTTAAATAGATTTTAACTGCATATTATATAATACAGTACTCATATGTGTTTTTGTTGTTGTTTTCTTAATTAAATGCTTTGTTCAAACAACAGTTAAAACTCAAAGACTAGACAATCAATTAACAGAAATGCAGTTTATGCATTTTAACATCAAAACTTCAAGATCAACTTTTACAATATCAAAAACATTTTTCTTTTTTTATTTGAAAAGCAGGAAGAACTATGTAGGTTTACTTATAAGTCCAAGGGCTCAACATTAAATGTTGTAAAGTTGCCCCTGATGACCTACATTTGGGTTTAGACAACTTGTTAGTTGTTACTGCATGTAAACACTTAGTTCAGGCTAGTAAAATATACAGATGGTTGTCCAATCAGGCAACCTACTTTAAAATAATAGACAAGAACCGAGTCTAAATTTTAAACATGTTTTAAGACCATACGCAAATCTTTTCATACAATTGTATGACCAACTTAAACAAACCTGAGCATCATATCATTAGATTAGGCCTATAACATAACAGGTCAAATAATAATAACAAAAATAATTAAGTTCCATATACAGTGTAACCTGCATTAACAGTCACCTGGTATCAGCGGTCACCTGCTGTAAGCGGCCAGTCTGGCTTCCTCTCGACGAGAACCGTTCAATATTGCGCAATAGTATTAAATTTGCGGTCACACACTCCTTCAAAAATCGTCAATTTACCTGAATTCAGCAGTCACAGTCCAATAAATTTTGAAATTAACAGCTTGTCACAAACAATGTTATCAACCCACCCAGTTGAGTCTTTAAATAGACAAAATCAAATATATATAAGTGTGGTCTGACGTTTGATTTCAGATTTACAAATGACAATTGTTTACTTTCAAGATCAATAAATAAAAAAGCTGTACCAGGGATTTTATATAACATGTATACCATATGTTATGTAAAACCCATGGCTGTACATAAACACTTAATCCACTCTTTTTACTCAACTTGTTTAATTAGACGATGAGAAGGTTGTCTTGGGTTTGACAACAAGCAATTACAATTAATTTCATTACTAAAGATAATTTTTGTTTTTTTACAACAATCAAATTAGTTTGTGAGCCAAACTCCCGAAAATATGGAAAATGACTGGAATACAGGTGTATAGCGTAAACAAAATGGCAGCAGCGATGTGGAGTTCGTAACTGCGCTTCGATCAAACCTGTCTTCAAATTATAAGAAATAAGTAAAGCTTATTTTAATGTTAAAAACACAAAGATTAATGTTATACCTATTGCTAATATGCATTTGACCACAATTATTACGTAAAAGCATGTCATTTAACATCGTACTGTTAACAAATCAAAGTCATTCGAAAATGGCAAACTTTTGTATGTCAGAACGAGCTGCATGAAGCAGGCCATTTCCCGTTGCTGGCTGCTTAATGCAGGTTACACTGTATTGAGTACAGCAGTCAGTAAGAATATTTGTACAATACTTACTTTGACCAGCAAGGGATGAATCTTGTCAACTGGCAAAACCAGATTTAATTTCTTGTTCTTGTTTTTATTATCAACCTTTTCAATAGCCCTCTCGGCATCCCGAATAGCCCACTTATCAATAGGGTCGGGAAAAGTTTTTTGTACACGATCCTCAACATCTGGCACAGAGTGAGGCTCAGATACACACAAAGTTGCTAACAACTGAATAATTAAGTTTTCAATATATTCCAATGCATCATTTCTTGCACTAAGGGACGGATGCACTTGTTTGTGAACCTGAAAATATTTTCAGACATTGAAATAGCATTTATTTAATAAAAGAAATTTAAACAAGATTGTCAATCACTATCACATTGGCAGAACTATGGCAATAACTTAGCAAGTTAAAACACTAACAGCTCAACATTGTTTTATTGGTTTTCGTGAATCCAATCCTAGAAAATATAAGATATGTAAGGTTTTGCTGGTAATGAGTTCAGAATTTTCTCCAGAAAGTTTAATTGACCTTTGAAGGCATTTATTGGAAAAAGGTGGTTGTTTATCAAATATAATTAAATATCTATCTATCTATCTCATAATACTGCCACATCCGAGACACCTCACACAAGTATTATTAAGTCAATATATAACTCACTAGCAGAAGTAAAACTCTAATATTTTGAATTATTATAATTATACATGCATTTAATCGTAGTATAATTTTCAATGAACTAAGACTTTTTTATTTCTCAAATTCTTATAGAATTATTATATTTTGCCTAAACTGTTCACACTTTACAGATCAATCAATGGTAGATAAGCCAAAAAATGTTAGTACATAAATAGATTAGGATACTAATTGGAGTGACAAAAGACTTAAAATTTGTGGGGAATTGAAACTATTGTTTAAATCATCAATACTTTTACAGTACCCATAGCATAAAAATATTTCTTTCCACAAGTCTCAACAAAGCAAACAGTAACATTTTCATGAGATAGACTCAATGTTATAGCAAATGGAATTAATCATCAATGGTACCACAGTGCAATTATGTGTCATAAGAGTCCTGTTTTTAAACAAGAAATTTAGAATTCAAAGTAAATGCACTGTGGAACCATACAATGATAACAATGTAGACAATTCAAAATGACAATATGATACATAAAAATAAAACAACAGTCGACGTCAGAGGTTATAACTTTTTGTTTTTATCAAGTCATCGTACATCCAAATGTGGTCAATTCGTCAGCTGATTGAACATTACTCACCAAATTTAAGTCGTAGATGAATATGCCTTTCCATTTTTGCTCATTCTCCGGTGAGAAAAAATCAAATGAATTGGTATCACTGCTGGAACTTGTAGGAAACATAACTGACAATATGATTATAAGCACAGAGCGTTGGAAAACTGGAAGAAAACCCCCATTTTGGTAGGAGTAGTCAATGGTGTGTGACCTTCAGCTTAGTCCCCCATCGTGAGATTTGATGACAACTAGATAACACAACAATAATTTACACGGAGGCTTAAATGATTTATCTTCCTTGGTGATCAGGTCATTGTCAATTATACGAGCCCTAAATGTCACGTTAAGTGTTTACAAATTCCTTGTTTCTAGTTCCGCATAATTCACAACAGGAAATATGGAGTACTAACTTATGCGCATGCGCAGTAATGGACCAAAGAAAAATGAATTGTTTAAAAAAAGATAAACATCTACCTATGGCTTCAATATACGGAAAACATAATTTTTAATCATTTAAGTTACATATTTGATGCTTTTAGTGTGAAATTATCCCAAATGGTTTGGGTTAACATTGAATATCTTTACGACATCTCATCACAAGTTAGGCATCACACCATCAAATTCTTAATTGGATCTTAATTGGAGAACCTGCTAACTAGGTCTACATTTATTTTTGGTGAAATCAATTATATGGGTAAATGCGCCTGTCTGTGAGAATTAACACATTAAAAAATAATAAAATCAAGTGATTTATTGACGTAAAGCATGCTTAAGAACATTTTAATGGAGTTTTTAAACTTGTGCTAAGAGTCTTTCTACACTATATTGAAGCCGAGTGATCGAAGGCAAAATATGATGTAACTATTAAAGTAACATTATAGTCATACTGTAATGAATTAGACAAACACAAACCCATCTACATAAACTACATCGACATTGAGACAATGGTCAACTCGGTAATAATTCAGTTTCAGTCAATGCGACCACTCTCATTCTCACTCAATACAGAGACATAGATAACATATCTAATTCCCTGCTCAATAATAATAGGATTTTTACAACATGCACCAAGGGCTACAAATACTGGACTTTTTCAGGACCAATTAAGGACTAACCTTTACCAAATAGGACTCTAAAGTATAAAGGCGTGTCAACCAGATAAAAATATTAGTGACCCAACAATCGTACGACTAGAATTCAATTTTTACTCCATTAATGATCGATCACTGTAGTATCTTAAAATTCTTGTGTTAAAATTGATTTGTGGATATTTTATTTCGATCTTCAGGGTGTACTTTTGACATAATTCCAAATAAATACAGGCCCATATTCACTGGGATGCACTGGAAGCACGTGCCCAAACCTATCCTAAGATATATATATATCGGCATCCACATAAAGAAAGTGCACGAAATCGGCACTATCAAAAGATTTTAACTCGACTTTCATATCTTTATGATCATACAGTCATTTAACCGAACATTTGAAATAGATAATGATCTAAATTGATGTATTCAAGTATAACCCGATAAAAATCCATTGGTCCGAACAGAGATTCGAACCCACGACCTCTCGTGTCGTAAGCGGACACTCTACCACGTTGCAATAAAAGCTAGCTTTAAAGGCAAGGGAGTACAAGTGCTGTTTTATACCTCTGCTACATAAACCCATTCCTTAACAGAACTCGTCCTCTAATTCTTGGAGCTTGATTGTCTGTGGGACTATCGACGGGCGCAATCACACAATTCCTAGTGGGTTATTTACGTTGGGCGCCAAATATAACCCGATAAAAATGCACTTTGGTCCGAACGGAGATTTGAACCCATGACCTCTCGAGTCATAAGCGGACACTCTATCACGTCACCAGAAAAGCTAGCTTGAAGGCAAGGGAGTACAAGTGCCGTATTATACCTCTGCTACACAAGCATCTTAATGAAGGTCGTCAAGCGTTCAATTCATTGATAATGCAAGTGTATGCGTCGTCTTTAAATTACTAGGCATACATGTGCATGAACTTCAGACGATATATACACTTAACAAAACTTATTAGTATACATATTTCAATTGCGTATAACTTCTTTATGAACCAAAATTTTGTACTTTGTGTTATTGACTATATATCAATTTTTACTGCGTAGGGCCACAACAAATTGATCATATGTTCTATGGATTCGCTCGCACCTTAATTTTGACGGTTTTTACAAAAAAATATTTTTATTTCTTCGCTCGCTCATAAAAAGTATGTCAAACCGCTATATCAGGGCCGGATCCAGAAGGGTCATAAGTGGGAGGGGCACAGGGGGTGGGTTCTGGAGGGGTACCCCCTCCCGACGGTATAGAAATTTTTGAGTTTTTCACATGTCAAAGGTGCAAATCTGAGCACTTTAAAATGCTCTTTTAAACAAATTGAATGAAGCTAAAACTAGGTTAATTATCATTTTTTTCTGTAGAAAAGTGATGCAATGCGTAACAATTCAGATTCATGTGATTGATTAGCTTTTAATAAATATTCATAAATAAAGAAAATGCATTCATGTGTGTAGATCACAGGGCCTGATACAGAGGGGTCGTTAGTGGGGAGTACGGTTGGGGTGGGTACGAGAGGGGTATCCCCTCCCAAAGATGTGGGAAAATTTTGAATTTTTGCATGTCAAAGGTGTAAATCTGAGCACTTTTGAACACACTTTAAAAGATAAAATGAAGCTAAAATTTGGTAAATTATCATTACATTTTAAGCACTTTTGGGCACTACCAAGGAAATATTGAGCGCTATAGTTGGGGTATCCTTCATGCATGTGCCCGTTTTGTTCGTTTAGATTTAATTTGTTGGCTTATTAAATCCCATTCTCGTACCCCGAGGTTTTCAAGGAACGAGAATGGATAAAATCCTGATTTACAAAGAAATCAGCAATTTCATCGTGTAAATGCCGAGAATTTATAAAAATACACTTGGTAACTTGTATAAAATCACCGAATGCAATGAGAAAATTCTCCGATTTAACATCCAAAAAAGCCGGTTTATGATACGTTTTTTTTAAATAAGAGGCTTAGTTGATCGTGTTGAAATTCAGCGTTGTTGTGAGTTTTTCGGACGTTTCAGTGGATTTACAAGAATGGTTGTTGGGACGATCCAAAACGTGGAAATCCGCCGAAGAATCAAATTTTTCGATTCCTTTGGAAAAAATCATTGGGAATACAAGTATTTTAAACACGTAAAATGATATAAAATAAAAGCAACGATTTAAAAATTAACGAAACACAAGCCTTTTAATTTATGATTGGATGAAAAAATGTTTAACCACTGATTAAGTTTTTCTTGTTTTTCGTAAGAAAACTTGTTGTAGGGTAGGTCACTCTTGAAAAGTTACTTGAAAGTTTAATTCGTTTACCTACATTTTCTAAAAAAAACCAACAACATAAAATGCTCACTTTTTTCCGATTTTATCTAACTTTTAATTAACTCATTTTAATGACAAACATTCATTCGACTATACTCGGCTTTTCTCAGTCTATTACTTGATATGAAAAACGCCGATGTCCTCCATAAATACTTAATTTATGTTTAGGCTCGGTCACTTTAAAGTTATTCGGAATTTAATACCATAAAAAATCATCAGACGATCGTGCATGTTTTCAAAATTAACTAAGTTCGAGTGTCATAGTAGTGACGTATAAAATGCACTTGACTAGCTGTCCTCGTCTTTTCTCTGTCTAACTTGCTATGAAAACGCCGATGATTTCCACTAGTAAATAAGATTAGAGAGTGCACAATAACCAAATTTAGGCCTCGTAAGCTAGTTACCATGGTAATTTCACTGGTGACGGTCTTAAATATACTGTTGAGGTCACAGACTGTCGTCACAAAACAGTCCCCCCCCAAAAAAAATTTATACACACACATGTGTGTGTATAATTTTTTTTATTTTTTTTGGGGGGGGGGGAACTGTTTTGTGACGACAGCCTGTGGTTGAGGTATGTGTAATATAGACAATAAACATAACAATTGGTATCTATGTGTCTGTATAGAGGGACCACACACTTGCACGATCAATGATTTGAACGCTTGATAAGGCCCGATCTGGGTACCCTGAGATGTTTGAATGTATCAATTTAGATCATTATCTTTTTTAATAGCTCGGATGGATGATTTCATATTAAAATTAATCTAAAAGTGGAGTTGATATTGCTTTGATGGTGCCGATTTTGTACCTTTTTCTTTGTATGAGAGTCAATATCTGTGGGGCCAGGTGGGGGGCATGTGCCCCCTGTGCCCCCCGGTAAACCCGGACCTGTATATAAAGCAACTGAATTAAGATTTTTTTTTTTAAATTCTTCGCTCGCTCGCCCCATTTTTTTTCTAGAAAAATCCGTAGAACATATCATCAACTTGTTGTGACCTAGTCATATTTTCGAAAGTAATCTAACCGGTGCGTTGAACCGTGAATCGATGAAATTCATTAAATGCACGAGAAAATCGTGACTGACGCGGATCAAAATTGCACATGGTCACTGTGGACAGTATTACGACCCAAACATAAAAAAAACACAAAATGGGCCGGCTAACAAAATGACAGGTAGGAATAGCTATTGATTGTTAAAATGGGTGGCGCGCCAGCCCAAACATCAAGAGCGGCAACAGAATTACTACATGACAACAACATCACGCTGATGTGCATACCGCCGAAATCTCTACTTAACATTAAAGAACTCGTATGGGATATATTGAACCGACGTGTACACCGTGGTGTTGCAGCCCAACCCATAGCTGAGCTACGCGGAAGGATTGTACGGGAATGGGCAGGTATATACGTCAGAATCACATCCATCAGTATGTGAGATCCATGAGAACGCGAGACCAAGCGGTTCTTAACAGCCATGGAGGCCACACTCGTTATTAGAGAGAGAATCGTAGACACATTTACCCGGGTGCCACTATCATTTCACTACATTTACTTAGTCACGCAGATCGCAATCCTCATTTAATTACTTTGACTTTTTTACACACTGTGATGTTTTTGTTATTTGTTAAATCTTTTGTTATATGGTAATGAAATAAACATAATAATGTTGGTCAGTCTTTAAACTATATTTGTTGAAAATTTGATTTAAATCGGACAAACATTTACTTAGATATGAGCCCAAATATATATTATGTATATTTATAGGTTTTGCAAAGTACATGCAAACATTGATTTTTTTCGTAAGAAAAATAATATAGTGTTTATTTTTATCCTTCAGGTGTGTCATCAAGTGTTAAAATTTGCTCTGGAGTCATACGAAATTTCATTGTTTTTCTCGTCAGGAGAGGATACCTTTCAAACAAAGTACATATTACCATGCACGTTTCACACAATCAGCTAGCTAGGCTATCCACACAGAGAAAACCCTGAACAGTTTTAAAGCAGAACCAATTACAACTCTAGTTGGTAACTATATAGTACCATTTCTTGTCTGTTTTAGATAGTCTCATTTCCTGCTACAAATGTGCGGAAAGATGTTGGATGCATAAGACCATTCTCGTACCCAGAGCCTATCAAGATGTTAGATCGAGAATCTTGATTACCTCTGGGTACGAGAATGACATAAGACATGCACGCCAAAATTAGGGACTTCAGTCAGTTATCTTTCCCTGATAAAATCTAAAGCAATCCAATTGGTAAGTAGGTCCTTACATTTGGAATCCTCGGATTTTATCATTGAAGTCCAATGTAAGGATAACAAAATATTTCATCTAATATCTTTCTTGTTAATGAAGATATTAACAGAAGTGATGCAATTTAGATAGTTGTTTACCCTAAAAATACTTAGCTTGAATTTCAAACAATTAAAATGATGCACAAAAAGTTATTTAAGATCAATTTTGGCAAATTGACATTGAAAGGTAAGGGTAAAATCTGAGTAATCCAACTAATTGGACCTACCTATTTGAAGAATATACAAGGGGAAATAACTGACTAAGGTCCCTTATTAATATTTTAGGATCGTTTCACTATTTAAATATGTATTATATATAATTATATGTATACTTGCATGAAAAAGTTTATAAAATATGTTCACAGTACATGTATAAAATGTGAAATTACACTTCCTATCGCATTACGAATATACAGGGTATTTGGTTATACATACTTAGCTTCGTGCATATTTTTTGGAAAATATCAAACTGAAAAATCTCTTTGCCTAAACTATTCATTAATTTAAATCTATTGAAAATAATGGACATCAAATGTTTAACGTATTATTTGTTCTTCTTATACATTTCTAGTGGGACAATAAAATTGTAAATTAGAATTTACTCTTGAGGCTATGCGTTTTGTAAATCGTTTAAAATAACGTGATTTTGTACAGCACGATACATGTATATGAATTCAAACACAACTCGAATTATTTGTACATGTAATTTTGATAGCCAACTTCCTCTTCTTCTCGTTCCCTCTACAACCTCTTGGTTAGACATTGTAGATTTGGGTGTATAGTGCACAATACCATGGTTCGTTCGAAAGCGCCATATAGGCCCGGTATATCCGACTTCAGCTCGATAGCCAACTAAATGCTGGCCATTAGTTATACCAAAACCTAATCATAAGTACATTTTGTATCTCATATAGACGCGCTTCTATGGAAAGCCTTGACTGTCTTATACGAACATTAACGAATGTTGTTATGTTGAAATAACATTACTGACAAATGTTAAGAATATTAAGAAGTTTGTTAATTATATTGAGTGCATTCTTCATTATACTCGGTGGTTGGATCATTATATAAAGTGCATTATTCATTATACTCGGTGGTTGGATCATTATATAAAGTGCATTCTTCATTATACTCGGTGGTTAGATCATTATATAAAGTGCATTATTCATTATACTCGGTGGTTGGATCATTATATAAAGTGCATTCTTCATTATACTCGGTGGTTAGATCATTATATAAAGTGCATTATTCATTATACTCGGTGGTTGCATCATTATATAAAGTGCATTATTCATTATACTCGGTGGTTGCATCATTATATAAAGTGCATTCTTCATTATACTCGGTGGCTAGATCATTTTATAAAGTGCATTCTTCATTATACTCGGTGGTTGCATCATTATATAAAGTGCATTCTTCATTATACTCGGTGGTTAGATCATTATATAAAGTGCATTATTCATTATACTCGATGGTTGCATCATTATATAAAGTGCATTATTCATTATACTCGGTGGTTGGATCATTATATAAAGTGCATTATCCATTATACTCGGTGGTTGGATCATTATATAAAGTACATTATTCATTATACTCGGTGGTTGGATCATTATATAAAGTGCATTCTTCATTATACTCGGTGGTTGGGTCATTATATAAAGTGCATTATTCATTATACTCGGTGGTTGGATCATTATATAAAGTGCATTATTCATTATACTCGGTGGTTGGATCATTATATAAAGTGCATTATTCATTATACTCGGTGGTTGGATCATTATATAAAGTGCATTAATCATTATACATGTACTCGGGGGTTTGTAAAAGCACTCAACACAATGATACAACCAATGCACTTTATATAATGATCAAACTACCGAGTATAATATAGAATGCATTTTATATAATGATAAAATCACCGAATATACTGATGAATGCACCTTCTATAATGATCAAATTACCGAGTATTGTAAAGAATGCACATTATATAATTTACAAACTACCGGATATTTATGGAACCACTCAATATAATGAACAAACTACTTTATTTTATGCTATTTTAACTCAACAACGTTCCTTATTGTACGTGTAAGACATTCAAGGTTTCCATACAGTACGCTTCTCCATTTACAAAGCAAATTTTCACACATTCGGAATGACTAACAAGAGGCCTTGTTTTTCATATAATGTACCAGCCATGGATCAACCACAGGATTAAACGCCTATCCCGGCGGAAGAAGCGAGCCTACAAGAAAATGAAGACTAGCCAAACCCAGTCTGATATAGATGCCTACAAGTTCCTACAGAAGCAGACCCAACAGGAGTGCAAGAGAGCATATAACACCTATGTTAACGACATTGTATCCTCAGACAAGAATGCCAAGAAACTTTACTCTTTTATCAATGGGAAGCAGTGTGAAAGCAGCGGTGTTCCTTTACTAAAGAAAGGTGGATTGGGATTTAGTGACCCTCTGACAAAAGCCAAGATACTAAACGACCAGTTTAGTAGTGTGTTCACCACAGAGGATACATCACACATCCCCACCATGGATACAGACCCATACCCACCTATGCTCTCCTTCCACATTGAATCCAAAGGTGTTGAAAAACTCCTGTCCGACTTAGATCCTCACAAAGCACAGGGACCTGACAACATCCCGACCCGTCTCTTGAAGGAGTGCGCAGTCCAGATAGCACCAGCATTGACTCTAGTATTCATGGCGTCCCTCAAACAAAGTACTGTGCCCAAGGATTGGAAGACGGCTCTTGTAACCCCTATCTTCAAAAAGGGTGACCGTACATCTCCAGCCAATTACAGACCAATATCTCTGACGTCTGTCTGCTGAAAGCTTATGGAACACATCGTTCACAGTCAAGTGATGAAGCACTTAGACCAACACAACATACTTTCGGATGCACAACACGGCTTTCGTAAGAAGAGGTCATGTGAGAGTCAGCTTGCCATCACTATACAAGATCTAGCCAAAGGCATTGAAGACGGTGACCAGATTGACGCGATACTGCTCGACTTCAGTAAGGCTTTCGACAAGGTCCCTCACCACCGCCTTGCACAGAAACTGCATCATTACGGCATCAGGGGTCCCTTACTACAGTGGATAAAAAGTTTCCTATCCAGTCGAAGTCAGCAGGTTGTTGTTGAAGGACACACGTCTCCGTCAGCTCCAGTTACCTCCGGTGTTCCCCAAGGTTCCGTCCTGGGGCCTCTTCTCTTTCTCCTGTACATAAATGACATGCCAGCAAAGGTCAGTTCTACTAATAGACTATTCGCAGATGATGGTTTATTGTACAGAAGAATCAAAAGCCAACAAGACACAAACATCCTCCAAGAGGACCTTGCTAAGCTGCAACAATGGGAGGCTGACTGGCAGATGCAGTTCAACCCTTCGAAGTGCGAGAACATTCGGATCACCAGAAAGCGCAACCCAATAAAGACAGACTACTACATACATGGACAGAAACTGGCCACAGTCCCTAGTGGGAAGTATCTCGGTGTTACACTCCATGAAAAGCTCCTCTGGAATGAGCATGTCGACAATGTCACCAAGAAGGCAAATAACACACTCGCTTTCCTAAGGAGAAACATCACCAGCTGCCCACCAGATGTGAAGGCACAATGCTACAAGACGCTGGTCCGACCAATCATGGAGTATGCTGCATCAATATGGGACCCCCACACCAGTACGAACATCAACAAATTGGAAGCGGTCCAGAGACGGGCAGCACGATTTGTCACTGGAGACTACCACAGGACAAATAGTGCCTGCCAGATGATAAAATCGCTTGGATGGCCATCACTACAACAGCGCAGAGCAGATGCCAAGCTTGTGCTTATGTACCGAACCATCCACAACTTGGTTGAAATTCCATGCTCTGCCTACTACCACCCTGCTGTTATATCCACCAGAGGACCAACCATTCGGTACCTGTTGCCATTCTGCCGCACTGACATATACAGGCACTCCTTCATCCCGTCATCGATTCGGCTGTGGAACGGACTGCCCGAAGTCATAGTCCAATCCCCCACCTTGGACAGCTTCAAGGCGGGGCTGGGCTCTCTCCACTAGACGCACTACAATGTTTTTATCTACTTTTATCCCTGCACCGTTTTAGCGCCTCACAGTCATTTTGTAAATAGTCACCAGTGCGTCGATGCTCCAGAGAGGGCCCTGCACTCATACAGGAAGAAGAAAAAAAAAGAAAGAAGTACATATGACCGACCACCGACTATAAAAGGGCAACAAACCACTAAATTCAGAAAGTTATTTTCACGCATGTGTTATTCTCACGAGTCACAAACAATGTCTGGAAACAACAAAATTTGCTAATTGCTGTTATTAATTTGTCAGGTTTTACTTACATAACGTCTGATATGTCATTGAAATGAATGACATCGATGATGAAGAGAAAGTGGTCACTGCCTGGCACAACGCATTTAAGACTGCCACTGACTACGATCTGTGGGGTCAGCCGGTTGAAGCCATTGATGATTACCAAAGGTGTGTCCTCTTCGACTTTCTCTAGTTTTCATCTTAATAATATCGTACATTTGTAGCCATTTGTGTTTGTTTTCATGATTTCACTAGTTTTTTAATCTTATCAGCATGTTATTGGGGTATGAAAAACTCACAACATGTAGCCCACTGCTAACCTTAATACTAAATCCAATTCATGCACTAGTCAATTGTCACCCTGTCTCAGGGTAGTGCTAGTGGAATATAAGTGAGTTTTTAATGTCCAGATTCATGTAAGGGTGAGCGACTGCTGGAGAATTGTTTTCAGAGGATCTGTTTTATCAACAGTCATTAGGTCAGTCTGAAATAAGACTGAGATGTAAATGCTGTGTTGATAAAACGAACATACATTTGACTTGTCATTGGAAAATTGTAAATAGGGTATTTGACCAGCCCTACGACCAGCAATATTGATAAAAAACTGGTTTTCAGAAGTTTATTGTTCTGGGTACTTGGCTGGGATGTATTCAAAGGCTGGAGGTATTAACCAGGTTTTTACTATCAGATTTTTCCTGAAGGGCAGGGATTTTTCTGGGTTCAACATATCAGGTAAATCACCCTGGAGTAATTGTGGTTGCAAGCAAGTCAAATATGACTATGTCATGCCCTAATCAATATTGTACTTGCAGAACAGTTTTTTATACAGTGTGTTGTCATGATGTTGCAATGTGTTGTCATTCAAACAATCACTGTTCTTCTTAACTTTTTAAAGAAGTTTTTAAAAGTTTAATTAGCTTTGAATTAGAAAAGTATATTTATACTTGTATGAATTGTTGTCTTCAACCAAATTTATGTTAGCAGTGCAAATAAAGAGTAAAGTGTTTGTATATTATTAGTGTAGCTGAGCACCTCTAAGGTGATGAATTATAGGTTAAAGATCATATTGAGTGGAACCATTAAACATAAATTGTTAGATATAGTTTTAAATACTACTCATTTCAGATTGACAAAACAGTTGTTGAAATTCTCTTCCTCTGACAGTTCATCTTTTACTGATGAACAAAAGGTCTGTATTCTTACTTTGTATTCTAGCATCTGCATTTTTATTTTTTGTTATTTGTAATGATCCAATTCACTTGGAAGTCAATTATAGTCATCGGAGTGGGTGGGGCATAGCGGTTATACTGACTTGAAATCATTGGATTGCCAGTTCGGCGTTTGTTCAAAACCCATCCAAAATCTACTCAGTTATTTCCTTCAGCAAGAAACTTTATCAAGTTTACAAGTACATTTGATACACTCAGAACATATACATGTAATCATACTATCTCAGTACTGGCCTACTGGGGGACTAGGGGGCTGACTTGAAAGTGATAAATCTAAGTGGGCATAATTTGTTTCACTATCAAGCTTAGATAGATTAGTATATAAACATTTAGTCATTATCATGCTATGTGGATACATACTCTGATTTATTACTTTGCTCTTTCTGAGTTAAGGTCTAAAAATGAAGGTGCTTTTTATAAAAGAATTCTTGTTTGCCTAAAATACACATTTTAATAAGTAAACTGAGACATTTAAAGCATTTTCCAAACAGCTATCTCTGACTTGCCTGGTCTAAATGTGATAATATTAATAATCGGTGAATTAAAACTTTATTTAGCCCACCCAGTTAGGTCAGTCTGTAGCACATGAGTCTACTGATCAAGGGGTCATGGGTTCGATTCATGGGTGGGGAATATTTGATTATGAATAATTTCTATGGACTTTCTTCCTCTTACCACTTATTCTAAATAACGTGGGGCAGTTGTCAGTTAATGACAGAAGTATGCGCCTAGTAACTTGATTTACTGCTATCCAGAGATTTTGCTTTTCCAGGAATGATGAGAAGGTTGACTGATTGCCTTAAAAAAGAAACAAAATACAAATTTAATTTTCTATGTCACTTATGTTTGTTGTTTTTATTCCAATTTTGATATTCAGCTCAACTTGAACTTAATAAGAATATATTAAACTTTCAGAAAATTCTGGGGAAAATAGCCATTTGCCTTGAACTAAGATGTAAATCATTACAGGTAATACATTTTATTGTTTCAGCATAATATTTTCATATACTCTGATAGAAGTATGTGCCTAGTAACTGGTTTACCATTCTATAAATAGTAGGTGATAATATCACCTCTATACCAAGACACACAACCATTCACAGTATTTGGCGATTTGGTACTCAGCAGAATATAGTGTGGCGCATGAAGACAAAATCATTGGATATTTTCGTTTTTTGATACAATCATTATTAAATTGTAAAATAAATACCGGTTGAAAGGTTAAATTTAAGTATTTGAGTAGACACAAAATTCATACTCCATTTGTTCAATACAGTTGAGCGAGGAAATTATTAGAATGTAAACATTGCCTCATGTTTTCAGGTAAATAAACAGTTTACCCATGATGCTTAGTGTCTCCGTACCAAGGATTACGCTCGTTATCTCTAATAGTTTCAGATTTGCTTAACCATCTTGAGAGAATAAGATGCACCCAAATCAAATTTCGTTTGCAAAACTGTAGTCCATTCCCAATCAATGTACACATGTGTAACTAATCACTTGAATCGTTGTGTAAGTCGGATATAAACCTCATGCTACGGATTGTCTGTGTTAAACAACCTGGCATTGGACTTCTCAAAATCCTCAAACGGTTCGCGTTTTTTTATTTTCACTAGAAGTCCGCAGCCAGGTTGTTCTAACTCAGAAAACCCTCGCACTCAGTTAATATCCTTTACATAAAATATTATCTATCTATATAAGAGTTATATTATATATTTAATAAATCTTTTCCAGCACCCTGGATCTACTGAGGGTATATCACTGGATGACCTTCAAAAAATTGAAAATAGTAAGTACTGTTTATAGCATTTTTAAGTAACAAATGACTCTTGAAGAAACAGGACTTTCAAACTTTATTTCTGGTGACCAGAACTATTTTTAGCAATCTACAATTAAAGCCACTATATGGAGATATACTCACTAACAGTAAGCTTGAAAACTGTTTTACAACCATGAAGTTATCATAAAAAACATGCATTAAAGTACAAATTAACAGTTCAAACCATTCTGCTTTCTAAATTTGAGTTTGACTAAGCGTCCAATTCATAAAAAAGTAGGGTACTTTTATAAGAGCACACTGTATTCATTTACACGCTGATGTTTAATATACATGATCCAACATAGTTTAACGGCTTAATTATGTAATTCGGAGTAAGTTTTTTTTTCTCTAATAAGACTTCATCTTTAACATACTGTGATCAAAACTATTGTTTCAAGTATTGACAACAGAATTCTACTTTCGGTTTTGATCTACTTTGAAATACAATGAATGACATAAACATGTTTTAGCAATATTTGCATTTATTTAAAAAAATCTTGTTTATTAGAGGCGTTAGAAATATATAAATGTCTATTTTCTTTGCAGTCGAAAAACAGTGTTACTTTGATATAGGGGCTTTAAATAAATGTTCCTATGTCTTTATTGAAACAGAGTCAAAATGGAACAAACAAATAATGTTAATGTAGCCATAATTTAGACCTTTTGGTTTTAGGCCAGAATTAGACCTGTAATCACATCAACTGCCATGTTCCTCCCAGATACTTAAGAGGAATGTTTTTCAAAGTATGATATAGAATGTCAAGCTGATGTTGGACTGTTTATCATTTTCTGTAGTCTCAATTTAGATCATTTAGGTTTTTGGCCAGCATTAAACCTGTAATTACATCAACCTGTATGTCCCTTTTGGCTGTGTTGTAGGTCTGTGTAGCCTGAGGTAGCTCAATGTGAGCTTTTAAGATCGTTGAATGTCCAGTGTACGTTGTCTGTCCACAATTGTGGACACTCTAGTAGTTACATTTTAGGCTCAATTCTTATCTTCATGAGGATGCTTGTCTAGGTGATTGCTCAGATGAGTTCGAACATGGGTCATCTCGATTGAAAAACTAGGTCACAGGAGCTAAAAATAGAAAAAGCCTTGTTGACGCTGTAGTGGCTACTGTTTTGATTGAAATATCCTTGAAATTGTTCTGAAAGATTGTTTTGATGATTTCTAGGTCAAATTCGAATATGGGTTACTTGGAGTATAAAACTAGGTCACTCAGCCCAAATATGGAAAAACCTTATGAACAATATAGTGGTCACATTTTTTAATTAATTGTTGTTCAACTTGGTCAGGATGTTTGTCTAGGTAATTGCTTGGATGAGTTCGAAAATGGGTCATCTCAGATGAAAAACTAGGTCACTGGAGCTAAAAAAGAAAAATCTTGTTAACACTCTAGTGGCTACTTTTTTATCCAAATATCCTGGAAATTGGTCAGATCATTAAAAAATTGTTTTGATGATTTTTAGGTCAGGTTTGAATATTGGTCACGTGGGTTCAAAAACTAGGTCACACAGCCGAAATATGGAAAAATTGTGTGAACACTCTAGTGGTCATATTTTTTGCTCAGCTGTCTTCAAACTTGGTCAGGATGCTTGTCTAGGTAACTGCTCAGATAAGTTTGAACAAGTTTCATCTTAAATGAAAAACTAGGTCACAGAGCCTAAAAATAGGAAAATCTTGTTTACACTCTGGTGGCTTGTTTCATGATTTCCAGTTCAAATTTGGGTATACATGTAGGTTAACTGAGGTCAAAAAATAGATTAGATTGACAAAATTGAAAAAAAAACCTTGTTCAGGTTTAATACAGAGTACATATATGCTAAAAACTTGTCAGAAGGGTTGCATTGCCAACATTAGAAATACCTGGACATTTGTCTGACAGGCAGATTTGATGACTAATGAATCAGATTCCCATACAGGTCATCGCCCTATACAAAGCCTACATTTGAGGCATTTGGTGCATGGAAGTGTGATAAATCATTAGCAAAATATATCAATCTTACTCTGTTCATGTATGCACCAATGGTACTCAGGTGAGCGATAAAGGGCCATCATGACCCTCTAGTTACAATTGCTGTTCTCGATATATTTGCTTACACCTTTGTATTTACTCTTCTTACCAGCATTACAAAATTTATTAAAACAAAGATCTAGAGACTTTCCTGTAGATGTTGTAGCAGCTCAACTGACAGATAGGAAAACATCTTTACATACCCACCAGTATCAGTATGTGTGTTTATTTATTTATCGTAGAATTATGATCTTTACTTGTAAAATTTCTTATTGTATGGTGTTCTCTGTTTGCTGGAAACATCCTGGGGTCTGCACATAATGTATCCTGATGGAGCGGACGAACCCTAATTAAATCCAAACAAAACAATGTTTGCTGGAAGTTTAGCATCTATATCTGGCCATGTGATCAGTTTATGTAAACTGGGCTTGGTAATTCGATTAGATGTTTTCAGTTCTTATTTGCATACCGGTATGTCTATTTCATTTTGATACAATATCTGACAATAAAATGGGTTCAATCTATATTAGTGATTAGTTTTCTTTAGTTTTTTATTTTGAAATGTATTGCATATACATATAAGTCTGTACTGTTAAATGTTGTGACTTTTTGTTATTATACCCCCGCTTCGAAGAAGAGGGGGGTATACTGTTTTACCCTTGTTCGTGCGTCCGTCCGTCCGTTACAAAATTTCCGTCGCAGTTTTCTCAGCAACTATAACATGCAGCAGCCTAATACTTTGCATAATGCTTCATCCCATAGTCCCATGTGGTGTAAAGCGATTTCATGCTCCTTGCTCATCTACTTCCTGTTTGTAGTCATATTTCTCACAGCGGGGGTATCACTAGTGAGCATTAGCTCACAGATTTACTTGTTCTTTAGTGTAATTATATGTACATTTATATTAAACTTATGCTTTCAAAAGTGTTAAAACTTGAGAAGACTAAAATCTCACTCCATACTTTACCTTCTTTAAGTGACTCTATGGTTTAAAGGAACAAATCCTCTTATCACCTTTATTTCTACTATTTTTGGTGTATTTGATTCTATCTGTAGATTACCAGAGCTAGACAATGATGAAGAAAGACAACCATTGAGAGGTCTGGTTTATTTTTATAGTTTTATTTTTTTATACATATTTTTTCTTACATATTTGAATTTTGATATAGTCGAAAAGTATTGAACTGACTCAATGTGTATATGTGGGTTTATGTAGACCTATATTTAAGAAATAACTTACAGTTGTCTATATTTTGTTGTCTAATAAAATATAAGCACGAGTTGTGATGCGCGTATGATTAAATCACGAGTGGTTTAGCACGAGTGCTTTAATAAGCGCATCA
Organism: Mactra quadrangularis; assembly: GCA_025267735.1. Classification (NCBI taxonomy): domain Eukaryota; kingdom Metazoa; phylum Mollusca; class Bivalvia; order Venerida; family Mactridae; genus Mactra; species Mactra quadrangularis. The sequence continues at coordinate 51,962,640 of CM046301.1, forward strand.
AACGAGTGCCTATATTTTATTAGACAACAAAATATAGACAACTGTAAGTTATTTCGATTCTAACATCGTAAAATACAACCGTAGAAAAGATATATTTATAGAACTATTTTTAACTGTCAGAAACGTCATGCTGTTGAAATCCACCCCAGTGCAAAGGCCGAAAATAGCATTTATTTACACAATTCTCACGGATAGGTGTTTCTTATTCCGAACAAAAAATATTAAAATCTTAATTATAGAATAGAAACCAAATTGTAAAAGTCAACCCTTATAAACTCGGGCGCCATTTTCAGCTTTGCGCATTTAACGTGGGGAGTAAAATTTCAACAACCGTCACGAGCTATATTTTGTTGAATAATAAAGCATAGATGACGTCACATTAAATAAAGAGTGAAAACACACGTGCCTATGTTAGAATTAGACCTAAAAAATGCTTGACATTGTAAATTGTGTGAATGTTTAATACCAATAACTTGGTAATAGACTACATTTATATCCAGAAATCAAATGTTTGGGTTTTCCCCTGCAGTACAAACTAGCTTTCACTGTCGCAGTGAAAATATATGTATGAAGAACAATAGGATTTAATCCGTATTTTTCGTGCTTTTCAGCAATAATGTGTAACAAACTTTGTTTGTACCACTGAAAAATCCACAAATTTGAGTTCTTGCTTTAAAGGTCTTTTTCTTTTAAAGAACAAGTCGAGGGTTGTCCCCAAGATTGTAGTAACTTGCTCTTTAATGCATTGCACTTACTACAGTCTTGCGGGCAACCCTTGAAGTATAAACAAACTTGCTATCCTTTCAAAGTGAAATAAATTTAATGCCAGTTCAATACTTGTTGGCTATCACTTTGTAGATGGTTTATAATTTAAATATTGTTATTTCCTTTCTGTAACTAGGGATTTTACTTTTTTTCTGTCAAAGTTTCTACTTTTAAAACTGTAAGGTTTTGATATACACGACTTGTAAATAAAATACATGTATTTGATATTTTGTATAGCCATGATAAAAAATTGAACTTTTCAAACATTTGTCCTGCAAATCAATAATTGAATTATTGAATTAATTGATTATCATTATATACCAAGAAGTTATTCTGTTGGGTTCCAGGGTATTGACCATTGATAGGTTTAAAAATGGGTTAAAACTATCTGAGTGGGCGTAGCCAAGCAGTTACAATGTTGGACTGGTAATATTGGATAGCCAGCTTCACTTTGGTTTCAATCCATTCCAAAACCTACCTGGTTGTTGCCTTGAGCAAGAAACTTTATCTTATTAGCCAAGTACTGGGGGACCAGGAAGGGGACTCCAAAGTGATTAATCTAATTTGAAGGTGTTTCACATTCAAGCTAAAATGAATTAGTATATACCTATTCTGAAATATGGTTTCTGAAGCAGTGGATATTGAACATAATGGTATCTACATGATAGCTACATATACATGTAGTTGCTTTATTTCTACTGTTGTTGAAAGTTTCACCCATAATTTCAGCCATAAATGATGTACTATTTTCAGAGAGAGGTAGTTTATTACCAGAGCCAGTATCATTGATAGGAAAACCTGTATTAACTATAAGAATACTCAAGATTGGTTTAAAAGATGCTAAACAGTATATAGATCCATATATATCTGTCTATGTGAAAGGTATAGTCATTAAATAAACTTTTTTGTCAAAATGCAGTAAAACCTCTACAGGATTGCCCTCTTCGAATTTTCTTTACAACAACAGTTTTTGTTTCTATACATGATGGCTAAAGTAATATACAGTGTAACCTTCGTAGAGCGACTTTCAGCGAAGTTTGAAAAATGTGTCGCTCTGCAAAGGTGTTGCTCTGCAGAGGTTGACTTTTCTACCGATCACGAAAAAACGGCCGTTTTCGGTACAGAAAACTGGCCATTATCCGTTCCATTATGTAAATACAGTTATTAGTGGGCGCTGATCGACGAAAGTAAAACGTTTTAATATGATTACAAAGTTTTAAGATAAATCATTATAACCGTTTAAAATTCCAAGCATGATGGGTAGTTTTACACAGAAGAAAGCAATACACTTGGGAAATTGTTTCTGGTACCGTCAAATTTGTTTTTTATACCTGTCTAATGGCGAATATTATTTAGCATGAATTAAGGCAAAGGTAAAGGCTGTACAAAGGGAAATTATCTCAACAGCTGTTTACCACTCTGCAGAGGTGTCGTTCATTAGAGGTAAATCATAGAGCAAAATAGACGGGGGGAATTCTAATATGCCGCTCGTCGGAGGTTGCCGCTCGTTAGAGGTGCTGTTAGCAGAGGTTTTACTGTAACACTGATTTACCATAGTTGTTTGCTGACTTTCCAGATTTAAAAGCTGCCATGGTGCCAAAAATGTGCTAGTGTAGTCACGAAAGTTTCATTTCATCAACTAAGTTCTATACTCTTCAAAAATCTCCATCTGCTTCCAATATAAGCTTGAATTATGTTCAAAAGCCTTTAAATGTTTCTTCTTGTGATCAAGGGACTGCACCAAGCTACTTGAAAGACTTTTTGTCTCGGCATGATCTCAAGGTTGATATTGACTTTGGTCACATAGTAACAATAACTTTGTTATTCCTACGTGCCATACAAAGATGGCAGATAGATCTTTAGCTTTTGTTGGCTCATAGCGGAAGAACAATTTTCCTGGGCAATTAAAAATCATTGACAACAAGGCCTGTTTTAGATCAAGATTTAAGACATATTTGTTTATTTTTTTCATGAACAACCAGTGAACAGGGCTACTAATGCACAATAGAATAATAAAAATTTACAACAATTTTTGCGCAATATAAGTGACATATTTTGTGGGCTTAGCTCAAAACGGTCGTAACTCATTCTTGTTTTAGCTTAAATAATGACTGTTCTGCGTTAAGCCCACAATTTATTAGTAAATAAGTTTATAACCAATTTTCTTGTATACTAGATAATCATGGTGCTGATTTAACTACACATCAAGATACACCTATAACTACATCTAAGGAGGATACCTACATTGTGTTCAATGTTGATGTTCATATACAGAAAACTCTTGATAGTCTTCCACCAGGTATGTTTACTAGCATTATTTTTATACATTTCTGTAGTTGGAACTCCTCTGCTTTTTCTGTAGTAAAAAAGAAGAACATTTATTTATATAGCGCAAACTATTAAAATACAATATATCTGGCTGCGCTGTACTATAAAAAATAATATGTTCATGTATTTATAAATATATAACATAAAAATTTTAAATATCAGATTCTAAATTCTCATTCAATGGTAATTACACATAAAACTTTTTAAAAATATGCGTTTTAAGCTCATAAAAGTACTCATGAAAGTTACCCAGAGAAAAAGATTTGCCGGGGAGAATTAGATTGCTACACTGGTATACAAAAAGTTAATCATAACATAAGTTTTAGAAATAATGTTTTCAGATGTTCATTTAAAATGCTTAAAACATGCATAATAAAGGAATTTGAAATAATGGCAGTTTATATTTTCTTCACATGAAAGGGTATGATCTTGAGACTTATCAGTCTCATTACTGGACTTAAAGGCAATTTTAAGCAACTTTTTTGTGATAAGAAATTCATTAAAGAATTTTAATTTTTGAAGTAATTATATTGTGTTATTTTCAGGGTACGCCATTTTCTTTGAATTTAAACATTATAAGCCTAAAAAAGGATGTGTGAGTACAAGATGTTGGGCTTTTATGGAGAAAGATGAAATAAAAGAGGGTTCTACTATTCTGGAACTGTAAGTGCTTTGTTAACATCATGTATTTATACGAGTTACAGACGTTTCGACCCCAAGACGTTTCGACCCCAGGTTTGACGGAGACATTTCGACCCCAAGACGTTTCGACCCCACGACGTTTCGACCCCAGATGGTATTTTAGGTTAATTTTCGTATTTGTATTGTATTTATGTACATTTTGTATATTTTTGATAAAAGGTAGTTTGATTATCACATCTTAGAATTTGAATGTAATATTTTAGAAGATTTTAAAATGAAAAAAAAACCTGATTTATTGATAGGAAGAAAACAGACGTAAGAACACGGAAGAGAAAGGAGAGTGATCTGCTGCACCAAAAACATAACTACTTATAAGACTACACAGATTAATATTTTAAGGAACTTGAATGATAATAAACAACAAACTTGATATTGTGTAAATTTATAATTTTATTATATGTTTAAATACTCATGAGAGCACATACTATTTATATATACATATCCTGGAAAAGAAGTTTTTTATTATCATATTATACAGATTTACAAATACACAAAATATTGAGAACAAACATAAATATTTAGTAATTCAATTTGTGTACATATATAAGCAGTTACTAATATTATAAATATATATCATTAAAAAATAAATACTCATAAAAGTATATGATATTTACACATAACCTGGAAAAGAAGTTTTTCATTATCATATTATACATATTCACAAATACACAAAATATTGAGAGTAAACATAAATATTTAGTAATTCATTTTGTGTACATATATAAGCAGTTACTAATATCATAAATATATCATCAAATATATATTCATCATATATATATAGTAATCAAAATTAAATACTCATAAAAGAATATAATATTTACACATAATATAAGCATATATAAGCAGTTACTAATATTATATATATATATGTATATATATATACACACACTTGAGAGTATTTAATTTATCATCATCAAATATTAAATACTCACAAGTGTAAATAATATTTACACATAACCTGGAAAAAAAGTTTTTTTTATTATCACACTATACATAGTCACAAATATACAAAATTTGGAAAAACAAACATAAATATTAAATAATGATTAAATAAAAAAGACAAACAATGTTTGATTGTGAGGTAATTGACTTTAATACCAATGAAGTTTTCACATTATCAGTTTTTGTTTTAAAATTTACCATTGATTAATATATATATTTATATAACTGTAGAAAACAAAGATTTCAGTATTAATTAATCTTTTGTTTAAGTAGATAATTTTAACGGTTATCGCAAACAAATGATGTTTAAAGGCATTCTTCAATTCACTTAATAGTCACATATACACTTTCATTTTCAAAGTTTGTTTCTGTTCTATAGAGATAGTTAGAGGTAATTATCGCTTATAACGTATACAAAAATATTCTAGTGTAATTAAATTCGGGCTAAATAATATCATGCTTTACAAAACATTCCCGTTTGAAGTTTAAATACTTGCCGCTTCGTATAATTGTTAAAATAGATTTATTGATTGTTTTATATGATAGACCGATGTATGCTTATTACATAATATCAAAGTATAATTCAAATCAACCAGGGCTTTTTTCAATGTTTGGGGAAGGGGCCTGTGGCCTTTTCTTATATAGAACATTTGGGGAAATTTTATCGCAATTTCATATTAAGGGAACAAAAAATTCAAGTTAAACTCCAAATTTGGGGAAAACTGTATGATTTTAAAGAAATTTCTTGAGGGGAAGGCGCCTGTAAACGGCCCCTGTTTTATAAGGAAAAAAGGCCTGAATCAACGTACTGAGTACTACTCATCTTTACATTCATACATCATACATCAGGTCTTGAAATGATTGAACAATTTCCATCGGAAAACACATTCATAGTTACTGTAAAAACATATCAACAAGCAACATATTGATTCATCAACTTGATTAATTTATCATGTATGTAAAATAATGATAATATAAAGTTCTAGATTTAGATGTATAAATTCAATTTTATTGATTTTCAAACTTTTAGGTGTTTATATGTTTACATGAATATACATATTTTTGCTCTTGGGTTGAAATACATCTACAACATCATGCAGCACGTCGATCACAAACGCTGCAAAATAAAATAAAATGATGTAATTTCATAATTTCAATAATATAATGATTTATAATTTATTTTGTATATAATTTTATTTATCATATAATATTATCTATAAACTGGGGTCGAAACGTCTCAAATCTGGGGTCGAAACGTCTCAAGTCTGGGGTCGAAACGTCGTGGGGTCGAAATGTCTTCATAAAAGGCTTGGGGTCGAAACGTCTTGGGGTCGAAATGTCTTGCACCCTATTTATACAGTAACCTGCTGGTCCACTAAGTTTTATCTCTTTTCAAGCATCATCAAGTTTTTTAATGATCTATAGTTTAGAATCAAAGTATAGTGTTGGTTTGTGCTTTTTTTGTTAATTTCAATTTCATTGTAAATCTGCAATTGGATAACAACATACAGTGTCACCTTAAAAATTAAAAAAGTACCTGTTTTGATTGCCACATATTGTGCGAAAGTGAAATAATAATATTAATGTAATATGCTGTGCAAACACTTAGTCTAGTTATTGTCATTTTAAAGTGGCCAATTTAACTACTTCAGGACTCTTGTCTATAACCTATACTCACCTACCCTTCCACAAGACTGACAACATCTCTCTATACCTTATTAATGAAGAGAAATGGAGTTTATTGTCCAACTTTCATGCAAGTGTACAACCAGCTTAAGTTGGTTTCGAGCCAACGACCCCTTTTTTGGACACTAGATTCAAAATCATGTAAATAGTCAACTCCAAGGGGGGCGTCTTACTAAACATCTTACTCTGAATTTCCACGAACGAAAGTCGTACCTCGGTCTTACGATTTTGCTGGTATCTTACTGAACATTGCCGATTTTTTAAAACATATGATTTTACTGGAAGAGTACGATGGCGTTAGTAAGACGGTCATAAGATAAATCTTACGTTAGTCAAACATCTAAATCGTATGATAAGATTTTCAAAATAGTATGATGTTTAGTAAGACGTCCCCCTGGTTATGAATTGTAGACTGTCATATTTGATGTCTTATATAATAAAGCAATGGATTATCTTTAATCTTTACTTTCAGGTACAAGAAACCAGCTAATTACAAGAGAAAGAATTTACAATTGTTTACTGTGAAACCATTATATCTTCATTTAAAATTGTCTATAAATTCTTGATGATCCATTTATATATGATATCGGTTATAATCTTTAATTGGTCATCGCCATGTGCCTTTTATATATTTATTGTTCAAAAACCCAACAATGCTTTGATTGGTTATTGTTATGTGCCTTTAATATCTTATTGTTCAAAAACCCAACAATTGCAACATAAAGCTCTAATAATCTTTGATATAATTGATAATATATTTGTTTGGTCACAATACAGTAACACTTTATTATTTTACTTATCCTGAAAATGTAAGACATTTTAATTGTTCAAAAACCTTTATAAGGATAAGATTGTTTGATGTTAAGAGGCCCTGCAAAAGATAACTGGTTCTTTTGTTACTAGTTCAGAAAAAGTAGGATAGGGAACTGCATTAAGAATTGTTTTGCTTTCACTACATACAACTAGAAATTTGCAAAACGTGTACAGTTTGAAAAAGCGACAAACAAAATGGCTTGACTGCTAGTTAAATCTGTGTATATTTAACAAATAATACATGGCCATGAGGGCAATATGCAAGTTTACGGACTGGTTGGTCAGACTGGGGAAGGTATATGGCCCGAAGCGCAGCTGAGGGCCATATAGCTTCCGAGGTCTGAACAACCAGTCGGTAAACTTGCATATTGCCCATAAGGCCATGTGTTATTTGTTATATTATACCGAATTTAAATCCTTTCACCACTCATGTTGTTGACATTTTACTACGAGTATAATAATGTGTTTTCAAACAATTATTTTATTCTTCAGTATGTAAGAATAAGTATCAAATATCTAAAACCCCAGTCTGACTTTCATTTTCACGCAACGTAGCAAGATAACATGCTCTTCTTGTTATATTTTATATTTCATTTTTGTTAACCGACTTAGCCATTTCGTCTGTTTGTGTTGCTGTGTAATTAGCACAACATAATGGTCGCGTTAAATAATACTGGATGACGTCATAAACGGTCAATATAAAAATTATGGACTGGCTAGCCGGTCTCAATCAGTGTCCATTAAAATGTTAAATGTTTGGCTATAATATAGCAGGTAATACAAAGTATAGTTTAAGGTATTCATCTTGTTACTGTTACAATTTATGTGATGTAATGTTTTCTTGCATTTATAATCCATTTAAGATGGAGTTCATCATCTCTGCATTTATATAGATCATTTATATACTTGTATAACTAATATGTGATAAATATACTCTAGATTTTATTTTATTGAAATTGTACCCCTACTAATCTTAATAATATGAATGCAACACTGGTCTAACTTGAATCCTCTCCAAAGTTACTTTATATACATTTTTAAATTAAGTCAAACGTATAAACCTTAAAAAAAGAGGGTGAGCGGAGTTAAATGTTTAATGTACAAATAGGATTTATTTGACATTTTGCTTTGAGCTCAAGATATACAGTATACAGATAGGGTTTGATTTTCAAACAACCTGGATAATTTAGTGAAGTAGAGTTAGAGCAGTGGTGCATTCATCCGATAAAATGAAGTTATGGATTTAATTTAGGGGTGAGCTTGTCTGTGAGTCCATCAGACTATGATTTCTGGATGTGTGACATTCCGATGATAATTTTTTCACTAAATAATGAATGGGTTTTATTTTGGTACACTGGCATAACTTTAATAAATACAGGTCAAGATGGGGTATAAAATGAGATCATCACAGTGTGGTGTATTTAAAGTATATTATTTAATCGGATTTTATGATGTCTCAAATTATTTCTTGGGAAATATTTTTGGTCAGATGATATTTTACTTTTAATCTGTCTCAACAACAAGCTGGCCTACATGATACGTAGGTTAATTGTTGTATACATTTGCTCACTATGAATTATTGGTTCCTACCAAAGGGAGGTAATTTGAGATGCACTGATTTTTTTGGAAAACTTCCATGTAAGATTGAAAAGTTTGATATTATGTACTGGTCAGATTTTGTTTGTTATCATTGCATTTTTCAATGGACTGTTTTGCCAAATAGATGTTTGCCAAATTATTTTTTTTGCCAAAACTGTGTACTGTTATTGTGAAACTTTGTCAGGAAAAATTTAATGAATTAAAAAGTGTATTAAGTGAAGATTAACCATTATATTACAATTTTCTCGCATTTTTATTTTGTGCATAGCCAAAAAACCTTAAAATCATTCTTATATTAGTATGCTTGCTAACTTTTAGAGCTATGCCTCGTTTTAGGCTTCCATAATTTATGCCTTCTTTGTTTACAAAATTCAATTCCAGGCTTTAGAAGTATTTTTCAGGCGATAGCATAAATGGTCTACAACAGACCTTATTAAAACTTAATTCTTGGAATCTCAAAATTCTATTGTTTTTGATAATTATCATGATTATGTGATTATAGTAGTTTTTACAGATTTTCTAGAATATAAGATTTAGAACATAGGGATAGATTTATGATTTATATGTATTGAAAATTTTAGTTCAAAGCGCCATTTTTTGTGTCTTCCAAATAATTTTAAAAGGTTCTGTCTTATATTTCTGGTAAAATTTTCATGAAAATTATCATATTTGTTGTATTGACAGAGACTTAGGGGCTTATGGATGTAACATTGTATTTTGAATAACCTCTCACAAAGATTTTATGAATAGCTGATAAAGCAACATATTCAATGTTAGCACATTTGCATGGAATCTTCGGTTTTTGAGATACCAGTCCCAAATGTTCTAAATTCATTCCTGACAGCTTGAGGATTTCAAAAGTGTAAAAATCTTTTTGTTGATCCATAAGCCCCAAAATCTCATTCCATGCCACACTTATACGTACATACCGTATAATGCCCAGGAATTCCTTATAATGATACATATTATTAGTTAGAGTTAACTGTTTTAATACTTGTGTACTGTGATTTTTTGTATTAATGAAAAACATGGCATACATTATACATGACTTGTATGTATTGTAATGTTTTGCTTTTCAAGGAGATGATAGTCAGTTATATCATTATATATAATTATACCCCTGCTTCAAAGAAGAGGGGGGTATACTGTTTTACCCGTGTCCGTGCTTCCGTCCGTTACAAAATTTCCGTCGCAGTTTTCTCAGCAACTATTACATGCAGCAGCCTAATACTTTGCATATTGCTTCATCCCATAGTCCCATGTGATGTAAAGCGATTTCATGTTCCTTGCTCATCTACTTCCTGTTTGTCGCATATTTTTAGATTTTGGCGGGGGTATCACTAGTGAGCATTAGCTCACAGATTTACTTGTTGTATAAGCTGCCTAATGTAAATGGTATTTGTTTACATGTAGTTTAATCTAAGGACAGTTGTACTAAGGATTTTTGTACAGGATTTTGTACTCGCATTTTTCATGTAAAAATATTATGTTCATACTAACAAATGTGTTCCATTTCTATTTTTAATCAGATGATTATAAAGTCAGATTTTTAAAAATGTATTTTTAATAAATATTGGGGAGACAGGAGCAATGGCAGGGCTCGAATTTAACAAAATTTTGGACTTGCAGATTATTGCAAGTTGATTTTATTTCAACTCGCAAAATGAAAACATCACTCGTATTTTTTATGTGTAACTACATGTTTTACATCGTAACTATTCATATATGCAATATAAAAACACTATAATGCTATATTTATCTCTAGATAGAACGAGTGATTTATTGTGCGATAGACTAACTATAGCGAATACGTTTTTACCATGAATCTTTAAATAATACTATCGATCTATATGGTTGTTTCAATGCTGGTTTGAGCCTCATACGTTTGGACAGAAATATTTTGCGGCTATTTCAACTCGCGAAAAATTGCTAGTTAAAATTAAAATTACTGGCAATTTTCAAAATCTATTCGCATTTTGCAAGTATGCGAGCTTATGCGAGCCCTGGATGGTTAGGCCAAATGTTTGCCTCATATGACTAATGAATGAAAAGGAACGTAACCAAACATTAATATTTGATTTTTTGTGTTATGACTAAGTGTTATAAAAATTCAAAGTTTATGCATTTTTATATTAATGGTTGTGTCTTTATATTCATAACTTTTATTATAATTATATATACATGTATTGTTATTTTTCTCGATTTTTTTCAAACATTCCAACTTTTGTTCTTTTCAACAGTATTTTTATTTGTTATATTTAACCTTAAAGTGTTCACTAACTATTTTAAGAGTATTATATTGTTGTAACATGTCAAATTGGAAGATTTACTAAATGATTTACATGTAGATATCATATATCTTAACCCATTTATAGATACAGGGATTTTTCTTCAAATCTACTGATTTTCAATACAACCTGATTAAAACACAATCTAAAATTATCCACCTGCTCTCTTGCTTGTTTTACATCAGCCCCGTGTTCAGTAACTACTGTTACCTAACGTTACGGGTAAGGGAGAACTCAACCCGAAGACAACTCAACCCGTGCATAACTCAACTCAAAGTTGGGACAACTCAATCCGTTAGTAGGAGATTGAGTTGTCTCGGGTTGAGTTGTTTATGGGCTGAGTTATTCCGACATTTCCGTTACCGAACGTTTTGGAACGTTCAAGGTAACTGAACACGCTGCTGTTTAATTCATATCACAGGTCACATTCAGCTGCCCTTTGCTTTTATAATTGTGACAAAATCTATATAGAATATTTACAAATAAATCTTGTAATTTTGAAGGTTGTATTTTCTCATTGAAGAATGATTTGTGTTCATAATGGATTTACGATGTATGTCATTATTTAGTTTTTTTTATTTAAGTAGGGGAACATATTCCCATATTTGAAGTAATTTTTTCAAAATGAGGCCAAGTATTCAAATGATACTATACATATTTGTTCTTTATATTTACTTTAAACAGTTACATCATTCACTTAGATGATAAAAAATATGAATTACTTGTATTTTATTTTATATTTAGACTAACATACAACCCCTTATACAACATTTTTTAATTTGTAATTCAGAAAAACTTACTTTGTATCAGATGTACCTGTGCTGAACAAAGTTGAAATAAAAATGTGTTTACAAAGAACAATAGGTTTAAGCATATGTTCTGTGCCTTTCAGCTATAATATGTTAAAAAAAACTTCATTCCACTGGGATGCATCAGCTGGAAAAAAAATTGGAGTTTGGAATATTACCTATAAAAATATAAGGATTTACACGTAAGGCTAACATATCATATTAAGATTTGTGATAAAAGTTTGATGTTATTGTTGTTGTTAAAATCTGTAGATGTAAGCTTTGTTTGTTAATACACTGGAACCCCTCTATTAAGACAACCGACTGTTCTTTCAAAAAGTGGTCTTATTAGCAGGGGGGTCTTAGAATCGGGATGAATATTAAGCGAGGCTCCAGTGTAGCTTGAAACAGTTTTTAAACATATGTGATCTATGATTATTCTAAAGTTTGTTGGATTGGTCCAAAAAACAGAATTAAAGTTGCCAAAATAGAAGTGTTGTTGTCATGGCAACTGGACTACTACAAATTTCACAGATTATTTATGTACATAGGAACAACATGTCTCATTATATTTTGATATATTTTGTTATATTTGTGTACAGTTAATTCTCCTTTATCTCGACTTTGTTAGAAGCGTAAAAAATAGTCGAGATAATGAATAGTCGTGATAAACTAAATCAACTAAGGGAGTCTAGTCCAGGTAAACATTGTGTAAACTACTTGGTCTCAAAATTATGATAGAGAAGTTTGAAAAGTCCAGAGAGAAAATTTAGCTGAACATAAAATTTCTAATATAGATAAGCAAGGGAAAACATCTGGACTATAGATTTTCGATCCAGGTAATAAAAAGTCGACAAAAGCATAATTAAGATAGTGTGAATTGACTGTATTAATGAATCTTTTTGTCTTGGCTATTTAGATTATAGCTCTAAGTAGTTGTTACAATTATTTGGTGCAAGCTATATGTACATGTATAAAGTTCTTACTAGCCAATTTACTAGCTTGTTCATTCTAATAGATGATATATGTTATATTAATAGACTTTATATATATTTTTGTAGATTTTATAGAAAAAATAAATTGATATAAATCATAACAGAATGTGTAGTTTTATTTGTATTTGTCTTCTGGTATATTCTAGTACATTGTAGTTAAGCAGAAGTATAATAAGGCACTTGTACTCACTAACCTTTAAGCTAGCTTTTATGGAAATGTGGTAGAGTGTCGGCATACCACTCAAGAGGTCATGGGTTAGAATCTTTGTTCAAGATACAAGATACAAGATACAAATATTTATTTCAAGTCGGTGCATATATAACAATGTAACATTAGCTATGTATAGCTATTTACCGACATGGAATTTTATTGGGTTGCAGTAGTTCAACTTAACTGTTTGGTCATAGTGAGAAGAAGAAGTAAAAAAGTTTATGTGCAGTTTGAAGTCTGCTTCCATATACATATGTACATGTTCAGCTGACTTTACAATTTTGTATGATCACCACTGATCATTGTAATCATCTTCAGATAGGTTATTCCTGACCGTAGCCACTTACACCTGGGTGGAGTGGAACAACTATAGAAAAAATGATTTGCTCAATGAAATTTGCAGTGCTTCTAGTGAGGTTCAAACCCTAACCTCTTGATCAAAAAGCAGGTTTCCTACCACTGGGCTACTGTTCCTACTGGAAATGTAGAAGAGAAAGCTTTTATGTCAATGTGGTTGAGTTTCTGCTTACAAATTGGAAGATTGTGGAATTGACCCCAGTTCAAACTATGGATTTTTATTGGGTAACATTAGATAAGGCACCCAATGTAAATAAATCGCAAGTTAGTTCTGGTTAGGATGGGTGTATAGCAGAGGTATAATACAGCACTTATACTCACTTGCATTTAAGGTACCGGTAGTTACTCCGGCGATGTGGTTAGAGTGCCTGCTTATGACATGGCAAGTTCTGGTTTGATCCCAGTTCAGACCATGCATTTTATGTGGTTACAGAAAATATTCATTATAAGTTTAATACAAATTCACATCTCTATTAATTGGTATTTGATCAGGATGGTGTACATGTTCTTGGTAAAGCATCATAAAAAGTGAGTTTGAACCCTCTAACTTCATGAGACAATTTCCTGAAAATGACTTGGTATTTTTTTGTTGAAAGATCTTTTACAGGTACATGTGTATGGTAACATGACTGCCTTGTGCACATACAAAACACTATGAATGAGCAGGATATTATTAAGCCATTATTGTGAAGTTTCTTGTCAAAGTGATTAACTCAAACCCAACATCTATCAAGTCTATTGTGTTGTAAAACACAGGGTATATCCTACTTCCACAAGGAGACAACAACTCCCAATACAGAGGTAAATCCCTAGCTGTCATTGTCAATCTGTCCATTCTAAAGTAAAAACCTCTTAAGCTCTTGTTTTCTTTGGGGCAACTTTTTAGAACCAAAGTTTAAAAATATCTCCCTTTCTGCTTTTTGTCTGTGTGGAAGATTTGGAAAGGTTTGACCAGCTGAGGTTTGGAATCAAACCAGATTGTCTGATTCGAAATTGAACTCGTTAAATATGATATTACACCATAAAAAACAAAAAAACAAAAATATATTATCAAAAGTTTATTGCAAAATTGTTACTGAACACACTTGTAAATAATATCATTATAAATGCTTAAACTGTACACATATAAAAACATACAACAAAATAATTAATAATATTGCAATATAAAAAGATCCACAATGTATATATAAACATAAGTTTTACATTAAAAACAAAAGTCCTTAAAAAATAAAGTAGAAATCACAACATACTGCCAGTATTGTTCGTTTTTTTTCTCAACTGTCAAAACATGAATAATTTCACGGTGACTTCGTGCTCTTTGTCTAACACTCAAGATATTGAGATAGTGTGTAATCATTCACTGTGAAATGATTCAAACTTTGACAGTTTAGAAAAAACGAACAGTACATATAAAACATCATTAAATGCCTGTTAAGTAATAAACCATGCAACAGTGGTTCCAGCACAAAAGAGGGAGTATCCAAAATACCCTTTGATGTAATACATCAGTACAAAAAATGAGAACAGGATCAAAGTTTTATTACTTTGAGGTCTTGGACAAAAATCTGTCTATAACTACATTCACAAACAAGTAGATCTTAAATGATATCAGTCCTTTTTATTTCATTCTGCCAACACTGTGTTATCACACATAACCATTCTGAATTGTAAGCTTGGTCCCAATTTGTTTTTGATCTCAAATACCTCATATTACAAGAAAACAAAAATTGCATTAACCGAACTAATATCTTTGCCCTTGACAATTGTTTTTCTCACAAAAATGACTTATCATGAATGGAAATAGGAAAAACAAGTACATTCATGTACACTGATATAGTCCAACAGACTTAACCTGAGCTTGACCTTTATGCAAGAATATATTAAACTCGGTATTTATAGTCTATTTTGGTCTTCGTTTGTAAATCGCGCTTTATCCGAAGCTTTCGGCAAATACACATACTCAACAAATAACTTTGTTTTCATAAGAATAAATACTTTAAAACTGTGCCATAATATTGCTAACTTACTTGTTTCTCCCCAAACTAATGTGTCCAAAATTTAAAGTACAATAACATTGTATCCACTTTTACAAAATTGATTAATAGTCACATAGGTTGTTATAAAGACGTGTATAACCGTATACACGCATACGGAAACTCACGATTTAATGTAAGTGAAGTGTGTAATTATTATAATTAGGTAGTTCAAGCTCAGGTTTATACTGTCGCACTATAACTACAGTTGAATGACTGTATAATAACTTCAATTATCCTAAGAAAGCCAAGTAAAACTATGATAATACTGAGTAAATTCAATGTAAACAAGCCTTGAGATTTCAATTTGGCACTAACATGAAAACTCTCAACAAAATTCTTTCCAAAATAATGCTGATACAAGATTATACTAGTCTACCCAAACATTTAATATTAAAATACTAGTTAGACAATACATAGAACTAGAAAAAATACAAGTATAAAAAAATTACATAAAAGCAGTAATTATCCTCACATGTCTAGGCAAGACTGACACAAATAAACTTACACTAAACAGGGACTTATACATACAAAAATTTGTACTCGTATTACAATTCAGTTAAAAGTTGCCAGCATCAGAAAACTTCTAACTTCTACATACATGTAATACTTCGTTTTAAGTTTTCATTAGCTTTTGCTCAGTACCTTTTCATAGCTCATTTGTAATTATTAGTATTTTATACAAAATTTCAAAAAATGATTCAGTCATTAAACCAAAATAAGATGGGGATAGATTTATATATGTACCTCTGATGTTAATTATAATATGATACCTAAAACACAGTGAGCGTGTGATTTACTACCCTAAATGGGTAAGCACATATACCCAGTATATGTATTAAAAATCAGCTGTAAAGTAAACAAAAAAACAGGCCTGGTAACCACTATTACCAGTTGTCAAGAAAATCAAATCCAGTTTTAGATAATGTAGATGCATTTAGACTATCGCTTTCATTGGTTCCCTGCTTTTCAACTAACAAAAGTTCATCTTGGAACTCATCACCAGTATCTGACATCACTGGTTCCTGGCCTCGATCAATATCAATGGTTTCAGGCTCAGTAAGTAATGATTTATATGGAGAAGGTGTGGCACTCACTGGTTCCGCCTCCTCTTTCTCATTAACAAATGAACCCCATTCATTCCCTACAACTGGATTATCGAATGCATGAACATCTTCATCATTGTGAACCACTAATGTCTGTGAACCGTATTCTGAGCCTGGTCTTGATGAAAGAATACTTTTTATAGGAGATTTACTGTACGACCTGCGTGGTCTGGAAGGTTTGGTGGGACCATCCATTTGAGATGGTGGTTCATTGCGCATCTCGCTACTTGATGCAGAGAAACTCCTGTCCATTTCCTCTGGGATACTAGGAGAGCTTGATAAATCTTCCATACTAGCAGAGAAAGCATAATTGACTTCTTCTGGTGTTTTTGATCTGGTAGTTAGTAATGATTCTCTAGAAGTTGCTGAAGATTTTGTTGGGCTGGTGCTTCGAGATCTGAAATAAATGATTGATTTAATTATCAATACAGATATCATTTATAGTTTTCACAAACTTACATTTAAGACTGGACTGTATCAATCAAAAATTTTCACAAATATGTTAACAGGCCTACAGTAATCCATATTAAAAACTATTGAAAGCACTTTATTGCCTAAATCAAATCTTCATTTGCAAAAATGAAAGCAGGATGAATTAATGCTGATTTTTTCTCACAAAAGAAACAAGCAGTCCTATGGCCCAATAAGTCCATCCTTTAACATAGAACAAAAGTTAGGCAATTGTACAGCTATTCAACTTATTAGCAGCAAACAATTTTGCGTACACACCAATAATAAATACAAACATTTCGGAATGTCTTCATAGTCTAAGCACTAAACAGACTTAGAGATAATTCAAAAACAGACTGAGCATCTATCATAATGTAGATGAAATATTTATAAGGTGTTTAACATAAATTTTCAGCTGATATTAACTGGCTGATAACAGTTTAACAATTTATGTCAATCAAATTAATTCAATATGAGAATTTATGCAAATTCATACAATAATGAAATAAGTTTTTCCAACTTAAATTTATTGCTCACAAGTCTCCTTCCTGATCTCCCAGTACTGAGCAGTAAGAATTAAGTTCTTTGTTCAAGGAACAACAAGGTGGGATTTGATTTGATTTAAACCAACATAAATCTGGCTTTCCAATGATAACCAGTCCAAATCTGTAACCACTTAGCCACGGATCATGCTATCTCAAGTATACAAGTTCTTGCTGATAATTAATGCATACTGCTGTTTACTAATATTTACTATTCAACAGTAGAACTTAAAGGTACTCATTCACAGATTTCAACTTTTCTGAAAATTTCTAAATTGTAAGGAAACATTTTTGGAAGCAGGAACGTAGTGTTGTTATAATGACAAATTTAGTGCAAGTGGGCGTACAACTACAAATTATAGTGTTTCAAGTAGTAAAAATCTACCCCGTATGTCACAGTATAGACAAGTTTAGTACATTTTTTGCGACTTTTATTGTATATTTCTTGCCATCTATAGGTCAGTTTGTCAAGAAGTACCTTTTTGACACAATTACAGACACTGAATAGTATTTTCAAAATATAGAAAAATCTTAACCAAATCTGTGAACTAATACCTTTAAAAAAGTTTACCTATTTAAATAGTCTGGTTTTGTCATTCCTTGTAAGAATGGTGAATCCCATATACTTGTAGTGACAACAGAGAACTCTCTAGTTTCCTTCTGTTCATCTTTATTATCAATGACTGTAGTATCACCATTACTCTCTGATTTCTTCTCTTTCCTAGGTTTACTGTAGAGATTCTCTGGTTCTAAATCATCAAGAGTAAGATCCTGCTGACTCTAAAATAATTAAACATACAAAACAAGTAAATCTGTGAGCTAATGCTCACTAGTGATACCCCCGCAAAAATGTAAAAATATGCGACAAACAGGAAGTAGATGAGCAAGGAGCATGAAATCGCTTTACACCACATGGGACTATGGGATGAAGCAATATGCAAAGTATTAGGCTGCTGCATGTTATAGTTGCTAAGAAAACTGCGACGGAAATTTTGTAACGGACAGACGGACGCACGCACGGACAAGGGTAAAACAGTATACCCCCCTCTTCTTCGAAGCGGGGGTATAATTAAGATAGATCTAGAGTCTGAGTCTTGTACAATCACAACGAAATCTGGTTTTTATATACATAAATGGAACAACATCCAATTTGACATCATTCAGCTACCTAATGTAATACCCTTGGTGATTCTGCATTTGTCACCATCTTCATCTTTCTGGTAAAAGACAGAAATCCAATCTAGAATGTAGACCTACTAAGTCTGAGTCTGGATGATTGTACATGTACAAGCTCTTTTCTAGTTTAAAGTTGTACAGCACATTGACACATTGTTGTAATTGTGACAATTATGACAATTAAATTGTCATAATGAGACAATAAGGACTAAAAATAGTATGATGATAAAACAATTTATTAATTCAATCTTGGACCACTAATATTCAATAAAAACATTCAAGTATTTACCTTAGTTCTCCAATTAAATGGTGCCGAGTGTTCATCTTGCCAAGTCCAACACTGAAATAGAAGGATAATAAAATTCAAACAAAATCACTATAGGTTTTATACAAAAAGTATACATGTTGTATTGTATCACAGATTGATTTTGAAATCCTTTTTTTTCTACATAAAAAACATTTTTTTTAAATGTTTGCCACAGCTTAAGTTCAAGAGATTTTGAAAACAGGGAGGCCAGGGCTGCTAGGGCTCCCACAGGGTCTAGGGGAGAGCAATGCCCACAGGTCCGGAGGCCCCTGTCCAGAAAGTTCCTGAAATAGCAATTTAAAACCCATAAATCTCGAATACCCGAGATATAAATAATTATGAGTGTCTTTACAACATGAAAATGGTAATAACCATCTTTTCCACTCAAATATTACTTTACTTTAATATTACTTCGGCCACGCCCCCCCCCCCCCACAACACCCAAAACATCAATTACATTTAACAGTATACTAACATCATTTTCAAAATCTACAACAATTTTGTCTCCAGTTTCAACTTTCAGCTTAGGAAATGACTTCTGGTAAGAATGTTGTTTGGTGACATTGGAGTAACGTTCACGAACTGAATTGTCAACAATGAAATCATCTATCAATGCCTCTTGTTCAATCCAGCTGAATTCGTCCCACTTCTCTTTCAAAGCCGATTTAACATATTTTTCGTCTTTGATTATTTTTCTTGCTAAAGGGTTAATACTAGAAAAGTATGCAAGAGATTTAGAATCCATTTCAGCTGTCAAGCTCGAATAAAAACAATTGCTAATTGACAAGTAAATGGATCCATTGATTTATCACCACTCAGCGTAAATTTTCTAGTGAGTAAATAAACCTATACCATACTGTTTGGCAATCAAACTATAAAACCGCAATGCGTTTCGACCTGTTAGGTCTAGTCTCGGTTTCACGCCGCATTCGTATCTCAAGTTAGATAACCTTTGCTTGAATTATCTATTTTCGCCATTTTTAAGTTTAATTGTATTTCATGAAATCTATCTATTGAGACTATCAATAAAACATGCCAAACATTTATATCAATCTCAAATTTATACTTTACTAAGAAATCTTCGTGAAATCAACTTACATCTTATAAGATACTCTTAGAGAAGGACCGAATATTTAAGACATACATAAATTGATTCAAGTTATGAGTGGGTTCGTGAAACCGGCCCCTGGTCTTTTTAGTAATCCAGTCTTTGCTTAAATTTATATCATATATTGTTTCCCCGAGCTTTAAACTCAATAAATGAGTGCATGAACGCATAGGGCGTTCGAAAGTTTTTATAAGCTTTTGCACGATGTTCCCGATACATAAAATGCACGTTTAAAGTCTAACCACGTGTTTCTGAGTTTTAGGACTAAATATCGATTCCATAGAATACTCTCAACACTTGGATATGGGATATTTCTAATGACTTTTCATGCTCTGTCGTATAGAATCTATAGGAAAGAGCATATGAGTTGCAATTTGATATTATCCCATTTTGAAAATAATGAATACATGTAGGGCTATATAAATTCAAGACCATTACACTGTCTTGCAAGCAGCCACGTGCCTTGAACATAAGAAACCCGATGATTTTTGGATTAGTTTTGACTTAAAGCAGTCCATCAAGGAAAACAGCATAATTTTGCACTTGGGTTTTTTCATGCTATAGAATAAAACAACAATATGATATTGTAGGAGAACTTATTATATATAAATTGATACCACTGCTATTTTCTACTGTCAATACCAACATCCAGGCGACCATGCATTACTGAGATTAGATTGGTATTGATGGACCTTTACAAGCATTCCTGTTTCGAACCCAACTCTTTTCGCAAAAAGTTGCCATGATGAAATCTAATTTTTATGTAACGAAACGCCAAATTTTAAAAAATCTTAACCATCCAAAATCGATTTTAGAATCCATTTCTTTGTGTAAAACTCTATGCATAACGCCATGTGCAAAAGTCCTGAAATTTGTTCAAAATGTGAAGCTTTTTATTATGACAAACTAAACCACTGTTTATTGCATTGTACTGATACAAACGTTATGTTACAGTACGTATATAGTGTGTACACCCAGACTATATATGAACTGTTTAGTCGAGTATTCTTTGACTTTATATTTGCAGCAAGCCATGACTTGTTTTGTGCCTACTTTGTAGGTCGTTATGATAGTGAAATACAGCTCCATTTGTCCGAGCCGGACCATATTCTATTTCTGTCCGAAAATAGTAAACTGTTACGCTCCATATTTTGGTGATAGATCATCACGATATTGTATTTACTGATCACGTGATTGTTCTCTGTAACAGTTATTCATTCCTATATCCTTACTGTGCATTCATATATATTTTTCCCTTAATTGTCTTGTAAATATGTTTGTTTGATTTGTAATTGTTATATACTTATATAATCTCTCCAGAAAAAGGAGGCTTAATAAATTATATATCTAGAATTATAGTTAGTAATCTGATCGAGGTACCCATTATGCAGTTGTTCAGATTGAATATTGTCCACAATTTTAAAATTGTAAATATAAACACTGAAAATCACTAATCCATGTCGCATATATACGGTATTTCAGGCAAATGTAAAAATGTAATTTCGTGTGCATGGGTGGGCTAGGTCATCTGTGAATAAGATAGACGATATTGCGCCGAATGCACCTTTTTGCTTGTGTAATTTTACATAACAGCTTCTCACAGTATGGTAGAGGTTTTTTGAAGAACTGAAATTTTGCAGAAGCATTGCCTTAGATATAGCGATACCCATGCGGAAGTAAACTATTCCTAAGGGAGAAGACCGAGATATTCCAACTGTAAACGGATACAAATATTCGAATTTCGTTGTACCGTAAAAACTGTCGAAAATTAAATTTTGTCAACAAAACAAATTGAAAAAGTATTAATCTGAATTTTTTTTATTCAATATACAGAATATAACTAAAAGCTCGACTATCCTAAAAATACGAATCAATTTATCAACATTACTTTGCTAGCTCTGCGTAAATGTAGACCGACTTATTTTTCAATGTGACTGTAATTTTTTACCAAAATGTGACAAATACAAGTCGTTTCCCCATTATTCAAATACAAACCCTAGTCTAACACATTACCATTTAACAAACTCACACATTCAGATCTTGTCTCATACACACACAATGGCTGACAAATCCGCCAGGCGGTCGACAGCCGCCCAATTTTTCACCGAAGAAGAAGACGCTAGTAGCAACGTACCTGTTTATGATAAAGTAGGCATTTAATGATATTTCGGGTGTTTAGTCTTTGTTAGAATGAATGACATAAGTTGTCATTTAGGGGAAATTATGCTGCACCTAATGCATGTTTTGGAATATAAAGGCAGGGGAGGTAACTCATGTATGGCACTGGACATGATCCTATGCTTTTGTAATGCATTCAGTCAAAATGAAACAACAATTTTAATGCTGATTAATTTTCTTTTACCATTTTTATGTATGCTTTAATATGCTATATTATTTTGAAAGTATCATGTTCTTAGGGGAGAATACTCTTCCACCTCAGGACCAGGGGTGGATCTTGTTTAGATGTGCATAGACTTCACTTAAACTTCTTTATGTATCCTAATTAAACTAAATGTATTTTGCTAACTTTTATTTAATGTATGTCATTCTCACTATTTTGCAAGAATTACATTTGTGCCTCAATTTTATTGTGAATAACCATCATAGTCAACTGTCAAACATGTGGGGCTAGTGTAGAAGAGGTATAATACGGCACTTGTACTCCTTGCCTTCAAAGCTAGCTTTTATGGCAACGTGGTAGAATGTCCTCTTACGACTCGAGAGGTTGTAGGTTCGAATCTCCATTCGGACCTTGGATTTTTATCGGGTTTCATTTGGCGCCCAACGTAAATAACCCACTTGGAATTGTTTGATTGCACCCTTAGATAGTCCCACTGACAATCAAGCTCCGAGAATTCGCAGGCGAATTCTGTTAAGGAGGGTGTGTGTGTAGCAGAGGTATAATACGGCACTTGTACTCCCTTGCCTTTAAAGCTAGCTTTTATGGCGACGTGGTAGAGTGTCCGCTTACGAATTGAGAGGTCATGGGTTCGAATCTCCGTTTGGACCTTGGATTTTTATCAGGTTACACTAGGTCAGTTGATAGCCCACAAGTCTACTGGTCAAGAGGTTGTGTGTTCCCTTCCCAGGCCCAGTCGGGTATACTTTCATGGAGAAAGGTCATAAAATAATTTCTATACCCATTCTTCCTCTTACCACTGATGCTTTATCATGTAAGGCAGTTGTCTGTCACTGACGGAAGTTATCTAACCTTATTTAACCTGTTGGTTAACCTTATTTTTGTTCCCAAGTTTTGTTTCACTCATTAATGTAATGATGCTTAATAAACATCAGCACACTCCTTAGACATAATTTGCCAGTAGTTGAGCCTGCATTTACATATTTATGATCTAAAATTGTTTCATTCACAG
The DNA here is from genome assembly GCA_025267735.1 of Mactra quadrangularis. Lineage (NCBI taxonomy): Eukaryota > Metazoa > Mollusca > Bivalvia > Venerida > Mactridae > Mactra > Mactra quadrangularis. The sequence goes on from CM046301.1 coordinate 51,986,207, forward strand.
TCACTTGTAACATTAAAATATTTACTCTTGAAAACCCTGTCTTTTTTTTTTTGAAAATTGGCATACATTTAAATGATTTTTTTTTTCTACTTATAATTTCCAGGTTGTGGAATTGTTAAACCAAGCCTCCTTGTTGCAAAAAGATTCAGATAAAGTTGGACTTTTGAAGCAGGTATGAAATATTGGATTGTTTTACGTAGGAAGGGAACTTATACTTAAGCTTGGTAAAAGTGTTAATTATCAATTGAATAAAGGCATGCTAAACATTAATAATGTGGTTAAGTCAATGCCTAGCTTGAAGATATCAATTTATTTTCTCATAAAACGAGACATATATACAACAAGACAAAGTAACACTAAAAAGAACCAAAGAGTGATACAATTAATCAAGTAATTTTTGTATGTATTTCTATAACGATAGATCTATTACCATATATGTTGGCACCGTTTCTGTATGAGATATCTGAGTGCAGGCATGAAGATAAAATGAAGTTCTACAGTTCTATTATAATTAACCACAACAATGATTTGCCTCCAATTGTTAAGATAAACTTTTCACTATACATACACTTGTTGTTATGTTCTTAGTAAAAATTTTCTTCTTGTTTTTCCAGGTTCAAGAACTGATTACTTTCAAAGATGCCAATCTTTTAGATAATTTCTTTGATGTAAGTATTGTATTAAGTAGTTGTGTTCAACATGATATTGTAGGTACTCATACTCATGTTCAGTGTTTTGTCGATGATGCGCCCTTGGGTTCCACATTTTAAATTATCTGAAAACACTGCTCATATTTATACTCACATAATATGGTAGTAAAGATAAACTACATTGATATTGATGCATGTTTTTTATCTTTGAAAAGATTTTGGTTTTGGAAGATGAATAACATACCTATTTGATGTTTATAGCTTTCTATACTGTTACATTTTGTATGCATTTGTTGATCACCCTATCACAAGACATCTGCAGGTTATAACTGACTAATGTTAATGGTTTTTTTCAGGAAATGATAGCATTTCAGAGTGACAGGTCCCCAGAAGTTCGTAAATTTGTTATTGATTTCATGGAAGAAGCCTGGTATGAAAATTTCATGTGTTATAATTTTATCTATCAAAAATCTATAACCATTTCCAATAGGCATTTTTAGGTTCAATACAATAAATTGTTCTCTATGGTATTCCTTCAATTTATTAAATGTTTTCAATTTGTCAGAACTTACCAATTTCATATTCATATTTAAGAGCTGTAGTGTGTTTACCGGATGCCTGCTTAGGGACCAAAATAACACAAGGGAACTGCTTATTTCCTTGAGCAAGAAATTGACCTTCAATTGCTTCACTCCACCTCCAACCAAATAATGTTTTGGGTTTGAGCACACCTGCCAACCATGTCAATGAATAATGTGAAAAAGAAGGAAGTTGCTGTAGAATTTGAATCTAGATACAGGTATATCCTTGAACTCATAGTACTTAGTACAAAAACGTACTTAGAATGCTAAACTTTGTGTTGAATTAAAATGAAACAAACTATTTAACAAATTTATCATCAAATTGATAACTTAGATGGCTGACATGGTTTCTAGTAAAAAACACTGTAATTCTATACATGTATATACATACAATGTATATTACTAAAAAATATTGGTAGATTTTTTACCCAAGTTCAATTGTTGCCCAGGTTCTCCATTATAAATTACCATTTTCTGAGTGATATACCTTAATATATGTATATCTAGTTTTTGTTGTCTCAGAACAGTGCTGGCACCTTGTGATATCTATCCTATGACATTATCTTGTTTTCAGTAAAAAAGATGCAGATTTATTAACAAAGACAATGCCTATTTTACAACATTTGATGATAGATGAGAATGTTAATGTACAGAAAAAAGTAATTTTATCTATACCAAATGTTTACAAGACTTTGATTCTTGTAAGTTTATTACTCTTTTACTTTTCTTTAGTTTTATTAGCATGATTATCTAAGAATACTAATTGTGGGGCTATTCTACTCATTGGAGTGTTGTCATAACACACGTGGCCAGTTTCCTAAGCATATCACTTGCTAGCACTTTGCCCTCTGGTACCCTTTATATGATATAACATCTTAATTACTTGTTAGCTCAAATTATCGGAGAATAGGTGCAACATTTTATCTTTGCAACTACTGAAGGGATTCACTTCACACATGTCTACAGGGGTACTAATTGACGTCAAATACCAAGTTGCATAACTCTAGCAAGAATTTTGACTGGATTATGGCCCTCTAATACTTAGAATTATTTTGGTAAAAATTTTTGGTGCAACATTTTATTTTTGAACCTACGAAAGGGATTTGCTTGAAACTTCACACATGACAATAGGGTTAGGAATGAAGGTCAAATAATAAGTTGCATAACTCCAGCATGAGCTTTGATTGGTTGTTGCTGTCGTTTACACAAATACCCGGAATAGTCGAGCGCGCTGTCCATGGACTGCTCTTGTTTCTTTTGGTGTGAGAAGGGTACCAGTGGACAAAGCACTAGGTAGCTATATCTTTAGGAAACTGACTATTGGTTTTATGTTTTGATTGCAAATTTTATCTTTGCATCTACTGAATTGATTTGCTTAAATCTTTACTCATGTCTATGGGGTTACTATTGGAGGTTAAATGTCCAGTCCTATCTCTTTCGCATGGTTATTGACTGAAGTATAACAGAAAATTCAGGGCTATGATTTTTTTTGTGTAAACTTGATCTTCTGAATCCCTGGCAGTGTACTTAATTTTCAGTCATGTCTCAAAGCAAAATTGTTCAATAAATAAAAGCCTTTTTAGTGTAGTGTGACATTTAGACAGAGAATGGACTTGATTGATTATATTGAATATATATTTGGTTGTTGAACAAATTATCTAGTATTGATTACCTACCCCTTACCACTATTGTTATCGGGTCAGGCAAGCCGTAATAGACAATATCCGGAATTCGAAATGTGGGTTTTCCCCTCCGGTACAAACAAACTTTTACCGTTATAATAAAAACACTTGTACAAAGAACAATAAGATTTAATCCAAACTTCGTGCTATTTAGCAATAATGTGTAACAAACTTTGTTTGTACCGTCTGTGCACAGACGGAAAAACCCATACATTTGAATTCCAGATCAGGTCTATCATGGCAGCCTCCTCAGTTATTATTCAGGTATTATGTTTTCTTGATCTTGCATGATCATTTGCTGACGATAGTAATATACTGTATAGTTCATGCGATTTCGATTTTTCTGATTACACGTATATTTAGCAAACGATTTACTCAAACATGTCTCACTAAAATACAATTCGGACGTGGATTTGTCTCATTAGAATTTTGGATACTTTATTTAGCATAAATATAACTGAACAACTAAAAAACGTATCCACTGTAATTCTTGTACAATGATCCTTTGATTTAAGGGTGCGGCCATTATCATGCTTTGCCTGACATACTTCTGACTGACAAAGTACGACTGGGAGCCATACAACAAATGATCTCACTTATACTTTCTTTATAACACATATATCTTCTGCACTATTGTATTTCTATATAACACAGTGGCTTGCCAAGAGTAAACTACCTACAGCTGAGATGACACAAGTATGGGAAATTATGGTTATGTTAAAGAATTCATTGTTTGATATGTTAGACTCGGATAATGATGGGTAAGGATTTTAACATATGTATTCTGTATAAGTACATCATATTTTGTCCAGATTGTAATTATCTGTAATGATCAGCCTTCAAATATCTCTAATGAATGCCATTCTTACACTCTTAGCTGTAATAAATGTTTCAAATTTTACAATTATGTTTTAGGCATTAGAGCTGCATGAAATGTTTTACATTGTAGAATTATGTTTAGGCTTTTGATACTTTGCTGTTCTTTGATTTTTATTTAGAAACTAGGGCAGCATGTTGATAAAGCTCTTTATGACATAATATTAATAATTAATACAATCTAGTATGGGTTTACTAGAAAATATGAAGAAATGGATCCCTTTTGTCTATGTATTTAGATTTTTTTTAAATTTCAAATGTGCTTGGTTTCTTACTTCATAGATAAGTTTTTTGCTGACAATTTTAAATATTTATATTTTTGAAAAATTGTCTTTGTAACTCTTATTAAAGTATTTTTTGCCTTTTTGGTATTTTCAAATACAAAATTGTTTTTATTGTATTTATATATAAAATCACCCTTTCAGATTTTAAACCTGAATTTAAAGACCAAATGTCTATAAAAATTGGTCTTCATGTACATGTTCCTCTGTATTTCTAATATCTTATTCCATGGCATCTGTAGATTATGACTGATCATGGGTCTCTGCCATAAAAGTTGATGCACTTCCTATGAGGTGAATTACTATCAAATGAGCAATGTAAAGCAATTAAGCTCAACACTCAGTACAACACATTATGATTTCATTATGACATACAATATCTAATCTTTTAATAAGACCACCTTGCTAATGCCTCAGTCCCATAAAATCGTGGCTTGTTGCGGACCCGTACGTGTTGACAGCCATAGGCCGTGGGAAGCCTTGCATGTGCGTACCGCCACCGTAACATGCAAGGCTTCCCACGGCCTACGGCTGTCAACACGTACGGGTCTGCAACATAGCACAAAACAACACACTAGTAATGAGCCGTAGCTGAAAGATATGCCAGTTAAATTCATACTCGGTCACGATTTTGTTCACGATTTGACTTTGAAACTGATACATGTATCCACAGATCATCTCACGGACCCTGGTTAAAACGCAACAGTCTGTACGGGTACGCAAGAGTTTGTACGAATCCTTGCGGAGCTTGATCACTTGGCGCCTGTACGGTGCCCTCACAGCTATTTTTATGTTTATGGGACCGTAGCATTATAAGACCACTTTGAAAGGCTGATTTGTGGTCTTAGTAGAGAGGTTCAACTGTATATAAATGTAATATTGTATTCATTGTGTCTATTAATATAAAATGTTTCTGGTATATTTTCAGTATTCGTACATATTCGGTAAAATCATGTGAAGGAATTGTTCTAACTTTATCTCGACGTTCAGAGGTAAGATATGTAGAAGTTAATACATGGAAGAGGTGGGCAGGATCGGGAAAATTGACTCACCTGTATGAATAATATTCAAAGATCTTAGGGCTGTAGGGGGATTATTAATAATAATCTCATTTAGACTAGCCATGAAAGAAATGATTAATCATGGCCTGGAAAAAACTTTTATTACATTTTTAGTAGCAAGTTATTTTAGTAATGTTCTAACAATTTCCTTTGTTGTCCTAGAATAGAATACTATGCTTTCATGGCCAAAGGACTAAATGGATTAAGCCTAGCTAGTGACCATGGCTCTTTGTATGAGATAATTGGCAATTGTTTGGAAAGATTGCTGACCCCAATATGTTATAGCCTATCACAAAAATGCTATATTTAATATGGATTTTCCTTTATGGAAGGATATGTTGTTGGTTCCTTGTGAAAAAAGTGAGTACTTGTAAAAAAGTGTCATTGAAGAAAAGTTTGCTAGGTTGAGTGGGCTAGCCTACCATACATGACTTGAATAAAAAGTGTTGATATATACAGCTTACAGTTTAATGAAATAAATACCAAGTTACCAAGTAACACTATCAGTCAATTTTTCTCTGATTGTAGAGGAAACATTGGCTTACAGTCTATGAAATTAGTGGGTGCCTTTTTTATATTCCCGAAAGAATTTGGTTTCCGGAGCATAACTTAAGTTCCATTTGGTCCACAATATTCAAACTACATGTACATACGATGATTGTCCATATCGGGTAGAAGACCCCTATAGATTTTGGGGTCACAAGGTCAAAGGTCAAGGTCACTATTACCTTAAAACTGAAAAAAGATCTTTTTTCTCTACTTTGTTTTCCACAATTATAAATAATATGATATTCATATGAAATATTCTCATGTCTTACAAATGCTTCATCTTAACTAAAAAAACAACACTTTCGGGCATATAATGCTCCGCCTAGCGGTGCTCTTGTCCTTTGGGCAACTCATAATTTCTGTTGGGCAACCAAAACTTACTTACTTGCTTGCTACTAAAATGACCTGTTCGGGCAACCATTTTCATATCCTAATTCATAGGCTGGGCTTATTAAGAGATGTTGGTGAGTTATAACTGGATATTTTGATAGAAGAAATAAATATATACTTTTCAGGATTCAGATATACCTAAGTCAGCTAAATCTGATGTCTCATTAGATAGTATACCTGAAAATAGTAAATACCTTAAAGTTAATAAACTAGAAGAAGAGGGGAGAAAACTCTTTGATGCTTTATTAAAATTTGAAGCTTCACCACACATCTCAAGGTAACTATGACATTGATTCTTCTTATTTATATAAAAAATCATCATTATCATCTGGTTTAGTTTTGCACAGGCAGTTGATTATTCCTTTGTCAAGGGTTGAGGCCTGTCTGTCTCATCTGGATCAAAGTCTTCCTTTCTATGTCTGGGGATCCTGACCAAGTTATCTCAGCCTGCTTTTGTGGAGAACGTCAGCAATATATCTGATGCTGAGCTAATATAGGAGCTCCCCCAAGTGAGACTCATCCTGTGATATGAGTAATTTTTTCAACAGCTCAGATGAAATTTACATGATTTTTACCGAATTTTAACCATAACTCACTGTCTTCACCAGCGTAACGGTTGTTTATCATTGGGTATCACATGTCTCAATGAGGTCACATTTAGACAGTTTTTTAGTAACCTGTGTTTGGAAACTGGTGAGGTAATACCAATATTTGGTTTATGATTGTATCTTAATAAAAAGTGACGTTACGTTCCACTTTAAGGTAGGGTCTGAACCAAACTCAAACTTAAATGACTGACTTGTCATTTAAAATATGAGAAAGTTAATTTTACTTTAGTGACAAATGATATTTACTCATTCAGAATTTATTTCAGTGTAGTTTGAGGGTAAAAATATCTAGCCCAACTACATGTATGTAAAATATGTTATTTTCACCAGCCCAAATTAAATTTCACTAGTTTTGAGCTTCAGGCTAGTGGGTTAAGTTTAATAACATAAGACAATGTTTATTACTTGATTGGTCTAAAATGAGTATTTATGTTGGTGGAATAAAATGAGTATTTATGTTGGTGGAATAAAATGAGTATTTATGTTGGTGGACTAAAATGAGTATTTATGTTGGTGGACTAAAATGAGTATTTATGTTGGTGGACTAAAGTGAGTATTTATGTTGGTGGACTAAAATGAGTATTTATGTTGGTGGACTAAAGTGTGTATTTATGTTGGTGGACTAAAGTGAGTATTTATGTTGGTGGACTAAAGTGAGTATTTATGTTGGTGGACTAAAGTGAGTATTTATGTTGGTGGACTAAAGTGAGTATTTATGTTGGTGGACTAAAGTGAGTATTTATGTTGGTGGACTAAAGTGAGTATTTATGTTGGTGGACTAAAATGAGTATTTATGTTGGTGGACTAAAATGAGTATTTATGTTGGTGGACTAAAATGAGTATTTATGTTGGTGGACTAAAATGAGTATTTATGTTGGTGGACTAAAATGAGTATTTATGTTGGTGGACTAAAATGAGTATTTATGTTGGTGGACTAAAGTGAGTATTTATGTTGGTGGACTAAAATGAGTATTTATGTTGGTGGACTAAAATGAGTATTTATGTTGGTGGACTAAAATGAGTATTTATGTTGGTGGACTAAAATGAGTATTTATGTTGGTGGACTAAAGTGAGTATTTATGTTGGTGATACTCAATAAAAGCTTTCAATAATTAATGTTTTATTTCCAGTATCAATCTAATCACTGTTATGACAAGTTTGTCTAACATAGCAAAACAAAGACCTGTTTTCTATGGAAGGGTTGTACAGGCATTTGAAGCATTGCATGGTAAGTAGATTGTATTAACATTTACCATTGTATTAACTATTCTAACTTTTAGCGTGCTTAGGCGAGGTCAATAAATCTTCATTGTATCAAAGATGTTCAAATAACTTCTACTGGGATAAATGTTTAAAAAAAATACCATTTTCATGCTAAGATAAACACGAAATTGCTTTAAAAATTCTTTTGCCTTTCTATTCGGCTTTGACTAGTTGTGATTTTGATCATTAAAATGTCAAACTTTGCTCATTGTATTTGTTTTAGACCCTAATATTGTACTACTGACGTTAAATTATACACTGCTCTTTAAAAGTCTTTCGACAAAATTTTGTTTTATAGTGTAAACCAACTCATTTTTACCCATGTAGAAAAAAGGAACAAAGAGTCAACTGAGCCAATTCCAAAATAAGCATTAATTAGTTAACCTACTAATTATTTAAACCATATTAATTGAATAAACTTTAATTGGGGTAAAATAACCTGCAGGAGCCGTAGTCCAGTGGCATGACGGGGGCTTAGGGATCGAGAGGTCCCAGTTTCGATTCATGCCAGGGGCACTTCTATCCTTGAGCAAGAAATTTACCTGCAATTGCTTCACTTCACTCAAGTGAAAATGGGTACCTGAGAGGGTGATATAATTCAGTTATGCCAACGTGTTGGTTGCACGAAGTGGAGTAAAAAGACTCCCCAGGGAGATTGACAGATAGATACCAGTAGCCTGATGTAAGGGGTAATAGCTGTATAGTCGGTGAACATGCATAAGCATGAAACTTAATACTATAAAATGCTCTTTTTTACTTTAGTATGCATGATCAGTTTTTTTCTCATAATTTTATATCAACAAATTATTGAAAGGCGCTGTATTCAAGATGTTATTGATATATTGGTGTATTTACAGTGAATTTACCCCCAACATTGTCTAGATCACAAGTTAGCAGTGTAAGGAAGAATCTCAAGATGCATATGTTATCATTATTAAAACATAAACAGTCGCAAGATTATTTATCTAATATTACAACATTACTTACTGATCTAGGTGCTACACAGTCTGAGGTTAGTGAACAACATTTTGTTTTATTATACCCCCGAAACTGTGTTTTTTGGGAATACAGGAGTATAGCTTATCAGTTGGTTTGTAGGTCTGTAGCTTTTACTTGTCTGCTCAATTTCTCAGCACCTATTTGTGGATTTGATTCAACCTTCACACATAAATGGGGTATTAAGCAGACATGTGCAAATATTATTTTGGTTACGGTATAGATTTTTTGCAGAGTTATGGTCCTTTGATGAAAAATCTTGTCTGCTCATTTTCTCGGCACCTATTGTACCGATTTTTTTTCATTCCGACTAAAACATAGATCTGATCTTACATCCTAAGCTAGGGCTTTAGTGATATGGCAGAGGTCAGGATTTCAAATCTTAAATGTACCACATTAAATTCCATCAATGGAAGGTTATACCCATCTGTGTAAAATTTAAATTAAATTTCAACTTTCCTTTGAGAGAAAGATGTTGCCGGCTCCTTGTTGAAAGGTGAGTACTGGTGAAGAAAATTATCCAGGAAAGCTGGTGGTTGGGCGAGTTGGCCTCTGTTTATAACCTCATATGGGAGTTGATAAACAGTCTAAAATCCATTGAATTCAATTGCAGACTTAAACATATTTCAAAGAATAATTTTGACTTACAGATTGGTAAAACCTGGGTATGTGGGCATCCATTGAATGGACATCTATTGTCACTAAAAATAGTGTAAAAGTTTCTTATTTATATTTGTTTGTTTATAAATGTAAACTTTAATCATTCTTATCATTCTGTTTTCATTTATCAAGGTTTTAAAGGTGATGCCAAAGATTGATGAATCAAAGAAAAGGAAAAGAGAAGATGCTCAGTCTTCTACTAAGAAAATCAAAATTGAAAAGGTATGATTTTGTATACAGTTTTGTTTATGCTTATATGTTACATTGTATACCATATTTTACAAATTGTGAATTACTTGTCCGAGTGGTTAAATGGTGAATGCCATTGCCCTTAAATCCCAGGAATCTCTCACACATTTACTTTATGATAGATAGTAGACAGTGGCTTATAGAGGATGAGAGTCTATTACTGGTGCACTCTTAGAATAATGGTCAGGTATGCTCTTTTGCGGCACAGCTGTCTAAGTCAACTTCTTAACCTATATTTTTAACCAATATAATTTGCTCTACTGTAGCTGTTTGTCTATTGAAATTCTCTTACGGTATAGAGAAATGAATAAAAGATATACAGTAAAAGTTCATTCTCTTGAACACCACCAGGTCGAATTATTTGACTGAGTCGAACACATTGTCTGGCACCGATCAATTTCCCTTCTATATCTATATCAGTCAACCTCTTTTGAGTCGAACAGGACTGAGTCGAACTCTCGAACCAATATCACAGTCCTGTGGTTTACAAATACACTATAATACCATTGTCTCTTTCGAACAATAGATTTCCACACATCAGCAGTAAAGTCTTAATCGTAGTCATGGTTTTGTGACGCGTGATAATAACAAGGCGTGAAAATCGCTCAACAATAGATTTGCTAATTGATGTTAATTTGTCCAAAACATTTTGTTGTGTGATCACATTGTCGCATAAAAAATGCTTAACAATAGAATTGTTTGTTGATTGCACATTGTTGACGGACACATGTTATAAAGTGTTTTGTCATGATTAAAAATCAAGAATAAAACGAGTGACTAAGGCCTCACTAAAACAACTGAATTAGCGCGTATACAGCTTATATGTTTGTTTTAATTGATAAAAATTGCAAATAAAACGTTTGTGCCATTTCATTAAAAAATCAGCGCAAATTTACGATCTGTCTTAATTCAAAAAGTTAGAACATACAGTAGTGCACATATATTGTATCACAATGAACCATTATTACTGAAACACATAAAAGAAATAATCATCTCATATACTACTACTCACCTAAATCATAATAATGTTCATAAATGTATAATTAACGAACAACAAATAAGTTATAAGTAAATTAATTTGCAGTTTGTACTGACTATGTTCACATGAAACTTGAACGAAACGTGTGTTCGGGTTATATATTAAACCAAGGGAGATAACAAATAAAAACAATAACAAAACAAAGGGAAGTAATATCGTCGAACTTGGACGAAGGCTGGCCGGATCGAACACCTGGCTCACTTGAATTTTTCTTCACGTCCCACCAAGTTCGAGTCAGCGAACTTAACTACAATAGTATCATTGGGTATTTGTGATGAACTGGTGCTTGGCACAGACAGTAGTTGCTGAATATTTTCTGTGTATTAGGGGTGACTCACTTAGCTAATTGACTATTTATACTTCAAACAAATGAACCCTGCATGGTGCTGAATATCTTTTTAAAGATATTTCTTGTTTAGACGATTTTGTGTTTGTTATATTGCATAGTAATGTATAAAAGCTCTACAGAGCTTGTTTTGTATTGTTAATGTAAACCGCCACGTGGCTAGCTCAGTTGGTAGCACGCAAGTCTACTGATCGAGGGGTCATGGGTTCGATTCCCGGGCGGGGCATACTTTTGTTGAGCTTAGTCATGTAATTATTTCTAACCCCATTCTCCCTCCTACCAATAATTCTTAATCATGTAGGGCAGTTGTCAGTCACTGTAGGAAGTATGTGCTTATTAGTTGGTTAACAGCTAAATCCAGAGATTTAGCCTTTCCAGGAAGAGTGAGTAGGTTGACTGACCACCGTTATATGACCTATACAATGTGTTGCTATGGCGATAAACCCAACAAAAACAAAACAAAGACTTGTATATACTTACAGGATGACGATGATGATGATATTGGTATGACACCATGGACTGATAGAAGTAATGATACTAAATTAAGTAGTGTGAAATTACGTCAAACAGCTATAGATATAACAGCTGAAGATTTAGCTCCTAGATTGAATGCTAGTAATGTTGCTGATCTGGTCTTGATCAGTATGGTAAATATAATTTATGTTTTTTCGAGTTTAAAATACTTATTTTTAGAGAGTAACCATGTAGTGTTGATTGCTTGTATCCCCTTGTTTTATGTAAAATGAACAGCCCATTACTTATTATTCTACAACTGAATTGCAGGGGGTTGCACCCTGCCCTTCTTCTGTTCTCCCTGCCCTTTTTTGCTTCTCCATATGCAAAAAAGTTACTTTGAAACATCAGTCCTCTGATAGACCCTGGCCCTTTTTCTGCCTCCCTGCCTTTTCCTGTGTTCTAGAATAATCATTAGAATTATTCCAATATTTCAAATGAAGCCTTTATAAAGCCATTGTTGATTTCTGTAGTTTGTGCGATTTGAACTAAGACTGAATAATTTGTTTTATACTTCAGTAAAAACATTGTGGCTAAATGATTTAATGAACGTAAATTATATTGAAAATGTATGCCTTGTTTCAAGCCATTCTGTATGGTTGAAACGGTTTTCAAAATATATTTTAACTGTGATTGGTAATGAAGAAACTTGGTTTAAAAGACTCGAGCTTTACCTGTTAGTTTAAAAAACAAATTATCAAGCTAAGTTCGAGGACTCATGTGTATTTTGTATTCAGAAGGCTATTCACTCCAAAGAGCTCTTTAAAATCTATGTATTGTCTAGCAAGTTTTGGTCAGCTAGAGTCATTGAACCCTTAAGGTTCTTGTTTTACTTATTTGTTTATGGCGTCCTTTTTTATAACTAAAATTTAAAATCTATAACATACCCTTCTTTGCTGTATGGTTTTATGGAAGGTCTGTGTTTTAGTCTTGTTTGTTGAGATTTGTAGTCTATACATTGTATTTTCTAAAATGATCACTATATAATAGGGATGGCAATGAATATAAAAAATAAACCAATAAACAAAACTATGTTTTACAGCAATTTAATTTATGCATATTCAAATTTAATAAGTTCGGCTACAAATTGTTACATCATTAAAGGCAATTAAATATCGTAAGAGGCCAAATGACGTAAGCGACACAGGTGTTCAATAACTTGTGTCAAACAGTTGATTGCTTCATTGAATTAACAATATTATTTTCGCACCTCTACAAGGATGTTTTGATTGCATGTAAAAAGAAATTATGAAGATACATGGACATCTCCTAATTTGGGGGCTTATTAGATATGCCAATCTTTATAAATCACAAAAAATAGATTTTTCCGAGTAATTGAATATCAATTTTGTTATCCGATATTGGGACGATGTTTTGATTGAATTGTTGTGTTCATTAAAAACACATGTCAAATTGTGAATTGTTTGACCAACTTTGACGTTTTGATTTACTGATTACATTTAATCGCCTGAAGTATTTGTTTGCAAAGAAAATTTCCTTTGTTATGGTTAATGGTACATTTTTATAAATTAAAATTGAATTAAGTCCATTTTGGTAACCAATACTCGGGCATTCAATTGAGTACTCGGTTAACCGGGTACTCGTTGCCATCCCTACTATATAATGATATCAATATTACAGGTAATGTTACCAGATACTATGCCAGCACACTTCCAGTCAACATATACACCTATAGCAGCAGCTGGTACTGAAGGTCAAATAGGTCATATGTCTCGTCTCCTAGCAACACAACTAACTATGGCTGGTATGGGGAAAGGTGTTGCTGAAGTACAAAGAGAGGTAAGTGGTTATATTTAACCATTAAAAGTTCATCTGTAGTCTGAAGCCGCGGCCGTGGCGTAGTGGTTAGCATGTCTGACTTCGAATCCGGGGATTCGGGTTCGAATCCCGGTCGCGGCAGGTCATACCCTATACATGAGCTGTTGGCCTCATGGTAGGGTAAGTTAGTACTGGTGATAGAAAAAGGGTCCAGGAAACCTATAGTAGGAAGAGCTGGCCGTCGTGTAAATGACCTATATAATATATTATGTGTTGAATGCGACGTTAAAAAAAAAACAAAAAAAAAAACAAACTGTAATCTGATAATAATGATTTCAACTGATTTCAATAAGGGACCTAAGTCAATTATTATTATCAAATAGGTAGGTCCAATCAGTTGGATTACTCGGATTTAACCCTTACTTTTCAATGTCAATTTGCAATTAATAACCTTTTTGTAAATCATTTTATTTGTTTAAAAATCTAGCTAAGTGTTGTTAGGGTAAAAAACTATCTAAATTTCATCACTCCTATTTATAGATTAATTAACAAGAAAGATACTAGATGAAATATTTTATTATCCTTGCATAGGTCCAACTGATAGGACCTACTAACCAATTGGAATGCTTCAGATTTTTTCAAGGAAAGATAACTGACAAAAGTCCCTCATTTAACATTTATTGCTAGTATTTTTTTAAATTCATATTAAACTACAAATATTGTAGTTGTATCTAAAGCATGTAATTTAGCAAGTTTTGTTTTGTCTTAGTGCTTTCAATGTCCTCATTGGTCCTACAGAATCCTTTCAAATTTGATGATGTTTTTCTTTATATTATGTAAGGGTGAGCTGTGATGCCTTGGTTGCATACCCCCCCCCCCAAAAAAAAAGTTTGGACACAAAAGAAATTAAATAAAATTGTTCAATTTCATTTATTGTTTTCAGTAGAACCATCATTTTTACTATATTTAATACACTTCATGGTTAAATGAAAACACATTTCTTGAATGCATCTCATTTATAAGATTCAGCATCTGATATACCAAAGAATCCAAAACCAAGTTCAATGTAATTTTTTCTATAACATAGATTTTATACTACTTAGATAGTCTCAAGAACAAATAGTACCATAACAAAAACAAATAAGCAAAACTAAAAATCATTTCAAAATAAATGGTAATCGAATATTTGACAAAACCTATGTAGAAGGCTTTCAAAGTGAAAATGTCTCCAAACTTTTGGTGGGTACTGTATTATTGAGCAATTATGAAGTATTTAAGTCAGCAGGGTGAATGTATACACCACTGACAGCTTTTTATTTAACAATATTAACACATTATGTGTTGTTATACTCTATCCAGGCAGCACTACAAAAATCTTCAAAATATGATGGAAGTGAAACCCCAGCATTTCAGGGAACATCACCGAAACAACTTATATCTACTGTCGTTGGTAATGTCTTTTTACTTAGATTTTATCCCCTATAATGATAAAAGTTTTACTTAGATTTTATCCTCTAAAATGATAAAAGTTTTAAAGGATTTTTCATAATAAGAGTGATGTCATAGACCTGTGGTGCTTTTCACAAGAATTCTTATGAAAAAAATCTTTGTAAGTCAGTTTCATATAATTAGCACTTCAAAGTCAGACAGATAATAAGCATAACTATGATATGATATTCAAAGGTATACACAATTCTACACATTTTTATACCCCCGCTTCGAAGAAGAGGGGGGTATACTGTTTTACCCTTGTCCGTGCGTGCGTCCGTCCTTCCGTCCGTCCGTCCGTTACAAAATGTCCGTCACAGTTTTCTCAGCAACTATAACATGCAGCAGCCTAATACTTGGCATATTGCTTCATCCCATAGTCCCATGTGGTGTAAAGCGATTTCATGCTCCTTTCTCATCTACTTCCTGTTTGTCGCATTTTTTTAGATTTTTGCAGGGGTATCACTAGTGAGCATTAGCTCACAGATTTACTTGTTTTCGTATCGTACAAATTTTTGTGAAAAACCCCACTGCTTATTAATTTGTTGATGGGTTCATTGATTAAATAACTTACTGAAAATATAGCAGATATTACAGTTGTTGGCAGTAGGGCTCTATATCGGTCAGAATGATCGATACGATATTCGTATCGATACAAAATGATCGATATTCGATATATCATATGATATTTTAATAATAATTAGATTTTTTAATAAAACTGCAAAACAGTGATATTTTATTCATTTATTTTAATTGTTGTAACACCATACTATTAATGCACTGTCTTATTAATATCTTAAATGTTAAAGTCTTTGACGTTTGCATCTTTAAGAAATATCATTGCATCTAGTGAGTCTCATTCTCGTACTCAGAGGTTATCTTCTCAATCTATCTCGAGCATATTGATAACCTCTGGGTACGAGAATGAGTGAGTCTGTGTCTAGACATGATCTGTCTGCTGACAAGGTGACATGCACGGCCAAGTTTGTTGAATTGCCTCCTTTGCTTACAACAGTTTTGCAGCTTATAGTACACTCTGGTCCGTCCAATTTTTGTACAATATAATAACCCTAAACTTTATTTTTCGGAGGCAGCATATTCCCAGACAGATGTAATGTTGAAGACGAGTTTTTCTGACTTGAAAGTCTGTATATTAACATCAACATGATGATGTCATTTACTTTGATATTAATAACAGTATTGATTAATTGCCTTCGATAATTGATCGTTTATGTACTTTTGTAGGATTTACATAAAATGAAATCATTTTGTTGATGATTGGTTTTAGTTAGATTTATCTCCAATAATTCATAATTACATGACACTAAACAAAGATCGGCAAAAGGAAAAGCATACTCTTTAAGAACTTCAGCTATTAACAAGAATATCGCTTCTAGTCAATCAAGTTTTCTTTACATTGCGGACCAATCCGAACAAATCCAAGAGACTTCTGGAACCCAAAATCGATTTGTATTTAAAATACCGATCGTTAATAATTCCCACTAATAGAAAACTAAAGTACATATATTGGATATTCTAACCACAACAGTTACTTTCCTTTGATTGAAAAAGGACATAACATGACGTATCTGGTGTAAGGCATTTGCTTAAAGGAATGTCAAATTGTGATATTGTTCGTCCACATATTATAACATACCGAAATGGAAGCAGTAGAATGTTGATTTGGCGATACAAAATATCAAGTTATTTGCAGACCATGGAATTTATTTGTATGACCGTCATTGATCGATATTTTGTTCGATACGGAAACGTTCGATTCGATATATCTATCGAACCTACAATACCGGTATTCGATATATATCGTACACCGGTGTAGAGCCCTAGTTGGCAGAGCAGCAACTGACAGAGATTGGTAAAATTGTCACTCTACAGAGGTACCATTATAAGAGGTTTACTCATTACCATGAACCTCGGAATAGGGTCCCAAGACAAGGCTCCCGAGACCCATGTTATCAAAGGTCTTATGACGGTTTTCATTGTAAACTGCACTATTGTAGTATTATAATTATTTTCCAGGTGGTCATAGTGGCACTACAAAGTTAGATATATTGAACAAAGCTATGTTACCTCCACCACCACAGGTAAGTTTATCATAAATCCTTTATTGTTACCTCCACCACCACAGGTAAGTTTATCATAAATCCTTTATTGTTACCTCCACCACCACAGGTAAGTTTATCATATTGAACAAAGCTATGTTACCTCCACCACCACAGGTAAGTTTATCATAAATCCTTTATTGTTACCTCCACCACCACAGGTAAGTTTATCATAAATCCTTTATTGTTACCTCCACCACCACAGGTAAGTTTATCATATTGAACAAAGCTATGTTACCTCCACCACCACAGGTAAGTTTATCATAAATCCTTTATTGTTACCTCCACCACCACAGGTAGGTTTATCATAAATCCTTTATTGTTACCTCCACCACCACAGGTAGGTTTATCATAAATCCTTTATTGTTACCTCCACCACCACAGGTAAGTTTATTATATTGAACAAAGCTATGTTACCTCCACCACCACAGGTAAGTTTATCATAAATCCTTTATTGTTACCTCCACCACCACAGGTAAGTTTATCATAAATTCTTTATTGTTACCTCCACCACCACAGGTAAGTTTATCATATTGAACAAAGCTATGTTACCTCCACCACCACAGGTAAGTTTATCATATTGAACAAAGCTATGTTACTCTCACCACCACAGGTAAGTTTATCATATTGAACAAAGCTATGTTACTCTCACCACCACAGGTAAGTTTATCATAAATCCTTTATTGTTACCTCCACCACCACAGGTAAGTTTATCATAAATTCTTTATTGTTACCTCCACCACCACAGGTAAGTTTATCATATTGAACAAAGCTATGTTACCTCCACCACCACAGGTAAGTTTATCATATTGAACAAAGCTATGTTACCTCCACCACCACAGGTAAGTTTATCATAAATCCTTTATTGGTTTGGACATGGACAGAAATTGGTATTTTTTGCTTTAATTTGATTACTACTTGGTTGAAAGATTCTTCACTTGGCCAAATTATTCCCTGTGTGATTGCCTTTCAGAAAAAGCCATTTGATCTCCAATCCCAGCTACCATAGCAATGCTGGGAGCATGGGAAAAAGGCCAATTTACCAGTAAAGGGTTAAAATATTAATATCTTCTCTACTTGCTAATTATCAAACTCCTCACAGTGCTTACGTCACACTTTGCTACTTTAATCACTGCCAACACGTAAATCACATGACGCTAGTAATACCTTCTATTTATAGAATGCCCAAACGTCTCACAGTGCTTACATCATGTTTTGTTATGATTACAAATTATAAATTAAAACTATTTTTTATCTATTTGTACTTTGAACATCATAATTTACTACAAGGAGACCCAATTTGTAGAAAATATTGAAATGTAACAGAAAAGGTGAAAAAAAAATATTCGGCTCTCTGAGGGACGAATTTACTTGTGGTGGAAGTGGTTATTGATTGAATAAAGGGAGATAACTGCTGCGGGGAGTTTGGCTTAATATATTAATTTTTTTACTTTATTTGAAGATTTTTGACAAGCATTTGAACTACATGTAGTCTGATGTTATATTGAAGATTCTTTTCTGATTTTTATTTCATGTAAAATTTGATATGATAAGCAATAAATTTACAAAGAATATTCATTACTTTCTGTTAATCAGTACAAAAATATATTGTCATAAAAATTTGCTCAATAGAAGGAAAGTTTTGTACACACCTCTGATAACATACAATGATAAAATTTTACATTATACATGTATGTTTAAAATTTTGCTAAGATAACTAGCAGTTGATGAGTATAACCAGATATTTGAGGAGTGGTAATATGAACATATTGTGAACAATGTCCACTTAAAAGTGAATAACATTATTAAGTTGTTACATTTTGTTATTTTAGTTTCCGTCTAAGAGAGGAGTTAAACATTTTAAACTAGGAGCTGTAACAAAATCATTACCAGTACCCGAGATGGAAGAATTATCAGTGATGGCTTTAGATAGAATACTAAATGCTGAAAGTAAGTCTATATCAGGATTACCTCAGACCTGGCTTTTAATTTGTAGCTTTATTTCAAATTGAATTTTTATACGCCCGAAGGCTCGTATTATGTTATGGCGCCGCTCGTCCGTCCGTCTGTCTGTCTGTCTGTCTGTCTGTCTGTCTGTCTGTCTGTCTGTCTGTCCGTCCGTCCGTCCGTCCGTCCGTCCGTCC
Source organism: Mactra quadrangularis (assembly GCA_025267735.1). NCBI lineage: Eukaryota > Metazoa > Mollusca > Bivalvia > Venerida > Mactridae > Mactra > Mactra quadrangularis. The sequence goes on from CM046301.1 coordinate 52,005,482, forward strand.
GTCCGTCCGTCCGTCCGTCCGTCCGTCCGTCCGTCTGTCCGTCCGTCCGTCCGTCTTCCTTGTGTGGACAACTCCTCCCTCATTTATTGGCCAATTTTCTTCAAACTTCCTCTGATGATAAACATTGATGCCTAGTTGTGCGTAAAGTGGAGATAATTCAATTTTTTTCTTTCAACTTTGAATTACTTCCCCTTTCATATATCTCTATATATGCCATATGTTAATAAAGTCAAAACGGCAAGCAATGAAAAACTTGTCCGGACAATAACTGAACCACCAATGTACCTAGGTTCACCAAATTTTATGTGAGGGTAGCCCTTGTGTCAAGGATATGGCCTATTGGTTTTGGGGCTCCTGGGTCAAAGGTCAAGGTCACAGGGGCATTATATTAAAAAACCTTGTCCGGACAATAACTCCTCAACGACTGTACTAGGGTTCACAAAATTTTATGTGAAGGTAGCCTTTGTGTCAAGGATGTTCCCTACAGGTTTTGGGGCCCCAGGTTCAAAGGTCAAGGTCACAGAGGCATCATATGGAAAAACTTTGTCAACACAATAACTGAACCACCAATGTACCTAGGTTCACCAAATTTTATGTGCCAGGAGCCCATGTGTCAAGGGTATGCCTTATTGGTTTTGAGGCCCCTGGGTCAAAGGTCAAGGTCACAGGGGCATCATATTAAAACACCTTGTCCGGATAATAACTCAACAACGACTGTACCTAGGTTCACAAAATTTCATGTGAAGGTAGCCCTTGTGTCATGGATGTGACCTATAGGTTTTTGGGCCCAAGGTTTAAAGGTGAAGGTCACAGAGGCATCATATGGAAAAACTTTGTCCAGACAATCCCTGAACCACTAATGTACCTAGGTTCACCAAATTTTATGTGCGAGTAGCCCATGTGTCAAGGATTTGCCCTATTGGATTTGGGGCCCCTGGGTCAAAGGTCAAGGTCACAGGGGCATCATATTGAAAAACATTGTCCAGGTAATAAGTCAACAACGACTGCACCTAGGTTCGCCAAATTTCATGTGCGAGTTGCCCATGTGTCAAGGATGTTCCCTATTGGTTTTGGGGCCCCTGGGTCAAGTTTAAACCATCAACCAGAAGATATCAAATTACCAAGCAGTGACTTCAAATGTTCAGTCAATATGTTAATAAATTAAAGTCAAAATGGCAAACCATGATAATGATTGTACCTAGGTTCACCAAATTTTATTTAAGGGTAGCCTAAATGTCCAGCATATGCCCCTTTGGTTTTAGGCCCCTTGGTCAAAGGTCAAATTCACTTGGAAATCATGAGAAAAAACCTTGTCCAACAACCAACTTTATCTAATATCACCAAATTTTATGTACCAATACTCTGGGTCAAGGGTGAGAACTTTTGGTTCTGAGGCTCCAGGGCAAGGACACTTGTGCCAGTGATTACTCAACCATGGCTGTACCTAGGTTCTCAAAATCTTTGCTTTGGATAGCCCTCCAGTTAAGGGTGGGACCTGTTCTGAGATCCCGGGGTCATTGGTCAAGGTCACAGGGACTTCATATGAGATAGAACACAGCATGGACTGCACACGGGCGTATAATGCCCCGCCCAGCGGAGCTCTTGTTCTTCTTATGGGAGGTTGGTGCTTATTTGAAGTAGATGTTCATAATTTGCAGATAATGTTTATATTTTTGATTTACTCTTAATGAAATATTTATGTTTATGTTTAAGGTTTTATAATCAAAAATACATGCATTATAGTGTGTTATAAAGAAATAATGTCTTCTTGTTGATTGAATGGTTTTCATTTATTGTGTGACATGTTGACAAATTGCTTGAAGTCAATGAAGTGTATACATTGATTGTTAGTATTAGTCATTTAAAGTTAACAATCCACTCGATGATAATATTGAAACTGGTTGTCAATTAAAAGTAAAAATCAATCAATAGTTGGTTATTTCTAAACTTTTTAAAAAGTATTTCCTACCCATGCCAGGGTGGTATAGGATCCGCCTAATGGTTTTTTATATATATATTTATATATACATGTATTTAACCATTGTCTATACCTGATAACTGTTGTGTGTTTCAGAGAAAGCCTCTCTAGGGAATGCATTAATGGCAAGAACAAAAATATTATCATGTCTTGTTACACAGTTTGGTGGTGAATTCAAAGAAAGTAAGTAAAATTTCTCTCCTTTGAGTGGTGTTGATAAGCACAAAATGTTTTGTACTAGCTAGTTTAGGTTTTTCACCATTTTCTCAATGTTGTCTTTCTTCATTGCTGTTTAAGTCAGTATTTCACTGTTCTCTACCATTTTTTGAGGAATATAGACGAGATCTGTTTCCTGGAATTCAAATTTTTATAGATTTATTAGTCGGCTACTGACCATGACTCTTCTATGTAAGGAAGTAGACTCTTGGTTATGGAGGTTGAGAATTTAGCTTCACAAAAATTGTAATTAGGTGCATTTTCCTCTTTATGTTAACATAACAGACCGTTTAAAAGGGACATACTATAGTAGTTGTGGCTGTTGCGTTGTGGTAAAATGCAGCAAAACGAATCTATTGGTTTAATTCACAGTTTGTAGCAGGTTATTCCCTTACATGATAATTCAATACTTAGAATTGGTCTTCCTCCATAGAGGGAGAACTTGTCAGCTTATTGTGGAAGAATGAGCCAGAACTTTTTCAGAAAAGCATCCAGTGAAGTTGATTGGATTAGCAACATAACCTAACATAAGGTACATAACCTAATAAATAGTGTTAATAAATGAGAAAATTGGATAAAAAAACAAGAACTCAATACTCACTCACTTCAAATCATAGAAATATTTTTTTGAGTAATAATTTCTTGTATATTTTCAGTACTACAGACTTACATATTCTCAGATTTACGTAACAGAACAGATTTAATATTTGCTTGGTTATATCAGGAGTACGCTCAATGTATGAACTTTGTATCAACGTCTGGGGATAGTTCCAATCATAATATGTCAACATATGATGAATGTCTATCTAGAATATTAAATGGTTTATTATCAGTCACTGATCAGAAAGAAATGTAAGTTCTTTTTATCTTTTTTTACTAGAATATAAAAATATATTATAAAATATAGAGTCTTAAATTTTCTCAAGCACTGGTTTGAAAAAAATCGATTTGGTTAGTGATTGCCTTATGAAACTGGCCCTATTTCTCTCTGGGTATTAGAACCATTAACTATCTGTTTACCATTTAATAATGAACTTCATTATCGTTGTAAATTTGAAAATTACCAAACATTAAAATGTTGAACATTCACTAATGTGTTTAGCACAAATGTTTGGTGTATTGACTAAATGCTTGATTTAATGTCCAAATTTGTTTTTTACATATTTTGTTGTTACCGTATGTGCTCAATTATAAGGCGCCCTCGCCTGTAAGACATGCTCCCCACTTTAAGACTCGTCACCAGGGAATTTTATGTGAACCCTTGTATAAGACAAGTCCATATTATGGCCGTACTGGCTGATACTATATCGTTGATATTGTCGAGCAAAATTGCCGAATATATTTGCCAGTTTTTATATAGTTTTGTTCTAAAATATTATGAATGCCTAAAAAAAACTAGTATTTTAAAACTTCATACAAGCCATAGGGTAAGAAAGATGTGGTAATAATAAATGGCTAATCATGCCCAAGTATATCACGTCTACAGAAAAAGAAGATAGAAGACAATTATAAAATTATTTTTATACAATTTCAATTAATTGTTTATTAATCTGATACTTCAGGCCTGTAGCTAATTCAAATAATAATTAATAGGTTTAGCAGGTCATGCGTAACTAATAGAACCCTTCTTACATGCCGTAAAATCTTTGTCTATAAATTACGATTTTTACTGCAAGTATTAAATACTAGTTCCCTTAAATTGAGATCTAACAGGGGATTTTTTGTTCATATAATACAAACACCATGGGATACCCCGTAATTTGTTTAATACCGCATGTGTCAAGATTCAAGGTTATGTACATCTCTTATCTCAATAAGGAATAGCATTTGCCATGTGCAGTATAGGGGTCTTTTATGATCTTTACTAGGTTATCAGCATATCGGCCTTTGATGTATCTATACTTACCGACTCTGTTGAAATATTTTATTAACCCTAAGTTTATCCTAGAAAATGTCATCTGCAATGAAAGTTATCTTGTCAAAATATTACAGAAATCTTAGAATATTGTGGGTCATCTTGGTGGACAGCTAACTAATCGTTCTCGTAATTTGTGCTTTCACAACTTGTCCGGATATTCTTTTATTCATTATTTCAATCTAGAGGGCCAAAAATGCGTCTTACAACTGAGTATATAAGGTATACCTATTTGTTTATTGTTTACTATGTTTTCAGGTTATTTCATAAAGTCTTGCTAGAAGCCCCAGCTATTACAGATAATGCTTTATTTATACTTAGAAGATTTTGTTCTGATGATGTAAGTTTACAGTTTTGTTTGTGTACCTATTCAAAGTTTAAAAAAATAAATGTAAAGTAAGCTTATATCACATGTAGTATGGTAAAAATCTTGTAATGTTCCTTTTGCCTAACATAATTATGCCATCTTTGCTGGTATTCATTTTCAATTAGATGAAGTGTAGCTGTGGTAAAACATAATCAATTTTAAACTTCAAGCCATCGTCAGTTCTTTAGTAGTCATTGATTTGCTGTATACAAGTATATATTAACCAAAAATTGAAATGTTTCATGAAAATATTAAGACTCTTGGTGAATTAAATCATTTTATATGTATGGAAGATATACTTACACATATTACTTAATATATTTTTTTTTCAGAAACGTGTTGAATCAGGCTTACAAACTTTAAGAAAACTAATTATGACTCGACCTGCTCATAGACTTAGATTCCTTGACGTTCTACTAGAGTTTACTTCAAGTGATCAAAATGAGGTATGTACTTGTGGGTACATTTGTTCTTCATAATGGATTTTCCTCCTTAGAGGAGTGAAGTTGTCAGTCTTGCGAAAGAGTGACTAAATCTTGGTAAAAATAGGTGTCCAGGATAACTGGTTAGATGAGTTGGCTCTTGGCACATATCTTCTTAGTATTTGTTGGAGCGAAAGCTCTAAATTAAAAAAATAACCAAAACTAGGTTGTTCCTATCTAATGAATTATTTAAAATTTGGATTCTTTTTATCCAGATATTGATATATCATGATTTATTCCATTTATATAATATTAACATATAATGTTGGATCTTGATTTACATTTTATTTCAGTTAAGAAATCAAGCTATCAGTTTTACCAGGAATTTATATGAGACTCAACAAGCTCATCATGCTATTGAGGTAAAAATTAGTGTATTTGTCTGTATTTTATACAGAAAAGTGGCAATACTATGTTTTGTGTGATGAATAGATTATTGTAATAACCAAATTTATTTGTTGCAATATCTTATATATGTTAGTTTATTCATTTGTCTCCTACTGTACAATACTTCGAATAAAGATAGATATTTAAGTGTTTGATGGTTGAGTAGTTGAGTGGTTAAGGTCACTGACTTCATATTGCTAAAACCTCTCACTGATACAGAATTGTCAATTAGAGTCTAACTACATACTAAGACTCATTTCTGATGAAGTGGCCAGTTAGTTATGGTGGTGGGGAGTGTAATACTGAAGTTTTCCTGGAAAAAATATTTGGTTAACATAACTGTCCATCTCATATGACTCTGATTGTAGACTAGGGCCAGATGGGCTACTGAAATATTCATGCACGCACTGTTTGTATTTCAGTATTACGCTGTTCAGATGTTGAAATATTTGTTATTGCCTAAGCCATCACCAGAATTGTATGCTAAACTTAGAGGACGACAAGGTAAGATTTTATAGATATTACTTTAACTTTACCTTATTATGTGTACTGTATAGCATTAATATAGTTCAGGAATATGTAGTACAGGAGTTTCAATCACTTAGGTTCATATGTCTACTGTAAAACTATATAGTTTATGATAATGTAAACAGTCTTGATTATATGTATAAAACTGTGTGTGGAAGCAGCAATGAATGATATTTCTTGCTCAAAGGAATTAGCCACCTTGGATTTTATATTTCCTCCACTGTTTAACTATGATATAGAAGATATTCGTCAACTGAGTTCACGAGTTGAAATAAAAATCATCTTACACCAAAGTTGACGAATATTCTGTTTCTTTCATGCTTAGTTTTGCGTTTTATTTGATGTATTTTACACAAATTATAACGTGATGTCATTTCTACTCCAAGATGACGTCATTTATCATCTAATATGACGTCATGAACGATGAAAATATAAGGTTATATTTTCACTGCGATAAAAATATAAAATTTATATTTTCATCGTTTATTTTCATCGAATAACGTGACGTTTCACCGTAAAGCATGAAAGAAAATGTAAGATTTGATTCATGTGTTTTCATTAAATATTTTCATCTAATAAAATGACACATCATTGTAAATCCTGAATGAATAAATTTATATATGTGTGTTTATTTGTGTTCCAGAGGCACCAGATACATGGAATGATGATTCTATAAAGATGTCACTATATTTATATCTTGGTCTATTACCTTGTAATCATAAACTAATACATGAGTAAGTAGAGCTTATATACTATGTACATTGTGCTATTGTTGTTACTGTATACATGTATAAGAATTGTTGTCAAGTTTATTAGCCGGATTTTTCGGGTGCCTATGTCATTAACAATTGCGTTAAAGTTTTTTCTTTACTATATATTTCTGCCATTTATTGTCAGATCTTTATAAAACTTCATACGATGATAACATACCATGTGATGAACAGAATTAGTAAGTAACCACAACTCTACCCGCCTTTTTAATGGATTATTTCCCTTTGTAATTTTTGCGTTAAAGTTTTTAAATCCGGCTTTAATGTGGTTTCCACATTACATTTCTTGTTATATATTACAATGTACTTTGATACTGATGTTGAGCTGTGATTTGTGTACTGAACATTTTACTAGTAACAGACATTACACTAACTCACTAGCCTGAAGCTTGGAACCATTGAAGATTAATTTGTGCTGTTGGAAATTACTGATTTTATATTATCGGAGAACCCGGATCGTTAACGCAGTTGGTACAGCGCCGGGATTTGAAATCTTGTGCCTGAGGTGTGCAGGTTCGAATCCCACCCAGGGAGGTTATACCCTTCTATGAAAATTTGACAATAATGTCGATTTTTCTTCATTATTAGATAATATGGAGAAGTTTCGGGCCTTGTGGAAGGGTAAGTGAGTACTGGTTATAGACAATGATCCAGGAAAGCTAGGTTAGGTGCGCTGGACGCCGTAAAATGACCTAAATTGTGTTGACACGGCGTTTAATCAACAAACAAAAAAATATATATATTATCAGAGTTGTTAATAAATTATGACTTTTGAAACTAGATAAGGTTTGTCTTCCTTAAGTTATTTTAGCAATGCAAAAATAATGGGACGTCAAAAGTTGTAAGATCTTGTACATTTTGAACTTTTACTCATGAATATATTATATTCAAGTAATTAATAAGTTGATCAAGGACTGCTTAATGATATTGATGAATTGATCTGGTATGTTTGTTATACCCCCGCTTCGAAGAAGAGGGGGGATACTGTTTTACCCTTGTCCGTGCGTGCGTCCGTCTGTTACAAAATTTCCGTCGCAGTTTTCTCAGCAACTATAACATGCAGCAGCCTAATACTTTGCATATTGCTTCATCCCATAGTCTCATGTGGTGTAAAGCGATTTCATGCTCCTTGCTCATCTACTACCTGTTTGTCGCATATTTTTAGATTTTTGCGGGGGTATCACTAGTGAGCATTAGGTCACAGATTTACTTGTTATTTCAGATTAGCTACTGTATATACCTCAACTAATGCTGATATCAAGAGAACAATACTTAGAATGTTGGAGGCACCTGTAAGTTGGTTTTTTTTTGTCTTAATACTTTGTTATAATTTTAATGCTAATATGGGAATTTTGAGGCTTTGTTAGATTTTTTAGAATTTTTATTTTGTGTTGAATAACTTTTACATTCAATGATTCATCTTCTGTAAAAGGATTAAGATCACTGCGTTGCATTGCATGGCATTGTATTGTAATGTATGGTATTGTATCGTAATATAACATAACATATTGTATTGTGACGTGATGCAATATTTTACTGTTTTTACAGGTCAAAGGGATGGGTATGGATTCACCAGAATTACTTCTCTTTGTAGAGAATTGTCCTAAAGGAGCAGAGACATTAGTTACTAGAGTCATACATATCTTAACTGATAAAGGTAGATTGGATTTCAATATTTGAGATAATACATTCTTCATTAGCCAATGGTATTTTTCTATAATTATAAGACACTTTAAATAATGTTTTTTTTGTAATATATTTTTATTACGCTCAAATTGTAAACATATGATTGAAAATACAAATATGTTTCTTTTTGCTTCTTTAGACACTAACAGACATAAATTGTATACTAACATACTTGATATGATAGATTACTCCATACTGATCAACAAATCTATGAAAAGTCAATGCATTGAGCTTTTACTGGATAAAGTACTGACATTGACCATAATGCTCAACAAACATTTGTCTACTTCTTGCAATAACTTGCATACTATTCTTATAGCTACATAATTATAGCTTGCTTTTAACAGCATAATTTTTTACCATTATGTTTAAATTGTTTATACTTGAGTTTTTTCAATAATGCAAGTTTGGCATTTATGTCCATGTATGTTATCTTTATTATGTAAGTGCTATTTTATGTACATGTTCTTTGCTCTTCAGCCTCAGAGGTAATAAAAGTATACACTGAAAGTATTTAAATGATGCATTTTCTCTATTTTAGTGGAACAAGTCTTAGCATATATAGTGCCATCCATAATAAATGGGTGATTTGTTTTGAACTTTTTACCAATTCTAGAGAAATTTAAAAAAATGTCTTTAGATAGATACACTTGTATAACAATAACAGTAATTATTGTATAAACCATCCTTACTCCCCTTGCAAATGCAACAATCTGTTATAACTATCTAATGCTTAATACATCTGAGATTTATTTGTATTAATGAATGATTAGCTTTTTACAAGGGTAAAGGTACTTTTGTCAGTGTATATTTTAATAGTATAGTCTATTTTTTCTAAACTGTCCAAGTTTGAATAATTTCACGGTAAATGATTACACACTTTCTCAATATCACGAGTGTTAGTCAAAGAGCACGAAGTCACCGTGAAATTATTCATGTTTTGACTGTTGAGAAAAAACGAACTATATAAGTTAGTTTTATGATATATGATCTGTATTTTAGCTGCACCATCACCAGAGCTTGTTGAACGTGTACGTGATCTCTATCATAAACGTGTACCTGATGTTAGATTTCTTATACCTGTACTCATTGGATTAAATAAGGTAATACATTATTATACAGATTGTATTATATTTGAATCCACTAGGCCAGCTCAGTCAATAGCACACAAGACAATTGATTGAGGAGTCAGAGGTTCAATTCCCAGGCAGGGCATACTTTTGTGGAGCTTGGTCATGAAATGATTTCTAGGGTCATTCGACCACTGATTCTAAATCATGTTAGGCAGTTGACAGTCACTGAAGGAAGTATGCACCTAACTGGTTTACAACTAAATCCAAAGATTTGGCCTTTCCAGGAATGGTGTGTAGGTTGACTGACTACCATGATATGACCTATGCTATGGTGTTAAACCCAACTGAAAGGCTTCTTGTTGAAGGTTAAGCTAGAATTGGTAAAGAAAAATGTACAGGAATGTTGGTTAGATGAGTATAAATTTTATAGGAGGTGTTGATGACTGGCATAAATCCATTTAAAAAATAAACCTAAACAAACAATAAAACATTTATAAATTTTCATTCTTTTTTTTGGAATGTGAATGAATATTGTATATTACCATTAAATTCAGTGACGTCATATATTTAATATTACTATTGAACAATCTACAGGATGTACCTATATGTTATTTATTGTAACTCACAATCAAGGACCTTGATACGGTTTAGCTTATAAGTTTAAAGGGATATACAGGCAAAAGTTCAACTTCATATTTCCTCATTTTCAATTACATTTTTTATAGTTGTGAATGCACCAGACACACTGTTATATTACTTGGCAAAATATTTCTTTACTTTTTCGTAATATTTGGGGTGTTTCCTAACTAGACCCACGTGGGTCAGGTTAGCTAAAAATAGATTAGTGTTAAAATATACATTTACTGATGAGAAGATACTAGAGCTTGTTATTGTGCAACATTAGTATAATTCTATTAAAAAGATATCCTAACCACTTAAGAATGTTAAAAAAAGACAAGAAGCGACCAATGAAAAAGTTTAATTTTAGCAAGTAGGACATATAACAAATCTATAAATAGCTTGGTGATTCCCTTGGTATCCTACTTTCGTTTTCAACAATGTGAATGCCACATGTTTTAATTCGTTCAGTTGAATGTTATAAGTGACAATTGTAATTAGAAAGTGATTTCTTGCGTCTTTAATACTGTTTTAAAGACTAAATTTGTTTCTATATTTTTGGCACAGTCATTTGCCTGTATATCCCTTTAACACCAATCTTGGTTGCAAAACATTTTACATTTCTCTGACAGACATTTTATCATGTAAATGCATCTAAGTCTTGTCATGGGTATAAGTCAAGTTATAAAGTTTGAATTTCATAAAGATAGCAAAAAATCCAGACTTTAACTTGAAAAATAAGGATGATTTTGGGTCAAGTGTGGACATTCCTTGCTTGTGATAACATGTACTAAGGATTTCATGCATAGTAAAATATTTTCACAAATGAAATGATAATATTTTGCTTAATGTTCGATGCTTTCAGAAATATTTCCACACCATACTATGCTTTAGAAAAGAAATTTGATAATATGATAAAAGCTGTAGTACTATTTAGACATTTTAATAAATTATTTCCCCACTTTTACAGGATGAGGTTATTGCAGCTTTACCTAAACTTATCAAACTGAATCCTGTTGTAGTGAAAGAAGTATTTAACAGACTTTTAGGTGGACATGGTATGTATAGTTTCTAACTTGTGTTTATGAACAATTTAGCCAAAAAAGGCTATGTAAGTACTTAAGTATGCGGAACATAGTCAGTTATTCCTAAAGACATGCTATGCAAATTGTATCTAATTGTTCCTTGTTCATACTTTTTATACGCCCGTTTTGAAAAAACGGTCGTATTATGTTATGCTGTTGTCCGTCTGTCCGTCTGTCCGTCTGTCCGTCTGTCCGTCTGTCTGTCTGTCCGTCTGTCCGTCTGTCCGTCTGTCCGTCCGTGGACAATTGCTTGTCCGGATGATAACTCAAGAAAGGATATATCTAGGTTCCTAAAATTATATGTGTGGATAGCCCTTGGGTGGAGGAAGTTCCCTATTGATTTTGAGACCCCAGGGTTAAAGGTCAAGGTCACTGGGACTTAAAATAGGTAAAACTTGTCCGGACAATAACTGAACCACCAATGTACCTAAGTTCACCAAATTTAATGTAAGAGTAGCCCATGTGTCAAAGATGTACCCTATTGGTTTTGGGGCCCCTGCATGAAAGGTCAAGGTCACAGTGGCATCATATGGGGAAAAAACTTGTCCTGACAATAACTTAACAACCAATCTACCTAGGTTCACCAAATTTTATGTGAGAGAAGCCCATGTGTCAAGGATGTTCCCAATAGGTTTTGGGGCCCCTGGGTCAAAGGTCAAGGTCACTGGGACATCAAATTGAAAAACCTTGTCCGGACCATAACTCAACAATGCCTGTACCTAGGTTCACCAAATTTTATTTAAGAGTAGCCCATGTGTCAAAGATGTGCCCTACAGGTTTATGGGGCCCCAGGTTCAAAGGTCAAGGTCACAGGGGCATTATATTGAAAAACTTTGTCCAGACAATAACTGAAACATCAATGTACCTAGGTTCACCAAATTTAATGTAAGAGTACACCATGTGTCAAGAATATGCCCTATTGATTTTGGGGCCCCTGGGTCAAAGTTCAAGGTCACAGTGGCATCATATTGAAAAACATTGTCCAGGTAATAACTCAACAATGACTGTACCTAGGTTCACCAAATTTCATGTGAGAGTAGCCCATGTATCAAGGATGTACCTTATCAGTTTTGGGAAGACACGGTTAAGTTTAAATCTTAAACCGGAAGATATCAAATTACCAAACTGTGACTTCATATGTTCTATCAATATGTTTATGAAGTCAAAACGGCAAACAATGAAACACTTGTCCAGACAATAACTGAACCACCAATGTACCTAGGTTCTCCAAATTTTATGTGAGAGTAGCCCTTGGGTAAAGGTTATGCCCTATTGGTTTTGGGGCTCCTGGGTCAAAGGTCAAGGTCACAGGGGCATCATATTGAAAGTCCTTGTTTGGACAATAACTCATCAACTACTGTACCTAGGTTCACAAAATTTTATGTGAAGGTAGCCCTTGTGTCAAGGATATTCCCAATAGGTTTTGGGGCCCCAGACCCAAAGGTCAAGGTCACAGAGGCATCATATGGAATAACCTTGTCCAGACAATAACTGAACAACCAATGTACCTAGGTTCACTAAATTTGGCGTGTAAGTAGCCCATGTGTCAAGGTTATGCCCTATTGGTTTTGGGGCCCCTTGGTCAAAGGTCAAGGTCACAGGGGCATCATATTGAAAAGCATTGTCCGGGTTATTACTCAACAATGATTGTACCTAAAATCACCAAATTTCATGTGAGAGTAGCCCATGTGTCAAGGATGTACTTTGTAAGTTTTGGGAAAACAGGGTTAAGTTTAAATCTTAAACCAGAAGATATCAAATTACCAAACTGTGACTTCAAATATTCTATCAATATGTTTATAAAGTCAAAACGGCAAACAATGAAACACTTGTCCAGACAATAACTGAACCACCAATGTACCTAGGTTCTCCAAATTTTATGTGAGGGTAGCCCTTGGGTATTGGTTATGCCCTATTGGTTTTGGGGCTCCTGGGTCAAAGGTCAAGGTCACTGGGGCATCATATTGAAAATCCTTGTTTGGACAATAACTCATCAACTACTATACCTAGGTTCACAAAATTTTATGTGAAGGTAGCCCTTGTGTCAAGGATATTCCCAACAGGTTTTGGGGCCCCAGATTCAAAGGTCAAGGTCACAGAGGCATCATATGGAAAAACCTTGTCCAGACAATAAATGAACAACCAATGTACCTAGGTTACCTAAATTTGGCGTGAAAGTATCCCATGTGTCAAGGTTATGCCCTATTGGTTTTGGGGCACCTTGGTCAAAGGTCAAGGTCACAGGGGCATCATATTGACAAACCTTGTCTGGGTAATTACTCAACAATGATTGTACCTAAGTTCACCAAATTTCATGTGAGAGTAGCCCATGTATCAAGGATGTACTTTGTAAGTTTTAGGGAAACAGGGTCAAGTATAAACCTTCAACCAGAAGATATCAAATTACCAAGCAGTGACTTCATATGTTCTATCAATATTTTTATAAAGTCAAAATGGCAAACAATGAAACTTTTGTCCAGGCAATAACTGAACCACCAATTTACCTAGGTTCATCAAATTCTATGTGAGGGTAGCCCTTGTGTCAAGGATATGCCCTTTTGGTTTTGGGGCTCCTGGGTCAAAGGTCAAGGTCACAGAGGCATCATATTGAAAAACCTTGTTTGGACAATAACTCAACAAGGACTGTACCTAGGTTCATAAAATTTTATGTGAATGTAGTCCTTGTGTCAAGGATGTTCCCAATAGGTTTTGGGGCCCCAGACCCAAAGGTCAAGGTCACAGAGGCATCATATGGAAAAACCTTGTCCAGACAATAACTGAACAACCAATGTACCTAGGTTCACTAAAGTTTATGTGAAGGTAGCCCATGTGTCATGGTTATGTCCTATTTGTTTTTTGGGCCCCTGGGTCAAAGGTCAAGGTCACAGGGGCATCATTGTCCGTGTAGTAAATCAACAATGACTGCAATTAAGTTCACCAAATTTCATGTGAGAGTAGCCCATGTGTCAAGGATGTTCCCTATTGATTTGAGGGCCCCTGGGTCAAGTTTAAATCATCATCCAGAAGATATCAAATTACCAATCAGAGACTTCAAATGTTCAATCAATATGTTAACAAAGTCAAAATGGCAAACCATGGAAATAATGCTATATTCAATAAGTAAAATGAATTTAGTTCACCAAATGTTATGTGAGGGTATCCCATGTGTCAAGGATGTTCCCAATTGGTTTTTGGTCAAAACTGGGTCAAAGGTCAAGGTCACAGGGGCATCATATGGAAAACCCTTGTCCGGACAACAACTAAACAGTGATTGTACCTAGGTTAACCAAATTTTATGAGGATCAGCCCATTTGTCAAGATGTAATGTGTTGATAGCTATTTGGTATTTGATGTTCTCTTTTGATTTGGAAACCCAAGGGACAAAAGTCAAGGTCACAGGGACTTAATTCATATTGAAACATTTTCCGGACAGTTACTCAATAATAATTGTACCTACATTGTAGGTTTTCCAAATTTTATTTAAGGGTAGCCTTAATGTCTAGCATATGCCCCTTTTGTTTTAGGTCCCTGGGTTAAAGGTTAAAGTCAAAAGAAAAATCATGAGGAAAAACCTTGTCCAACAACCAACTTTACCTAAGATTTACCAAATTTTATGTATCAATACTCTTTGGGTCAAGGGCGAGAACTTTTGGTTCTGAAGCCCCAGGGTCAAGGTCACTGGAAGTTTGTATGGAAAACTTTGTGTCGGTGATAAATCAACCATGGCTGTACCTAGGTTCTCTAAATCTTTGCTTTGGATAGCCCTCCTGTTAAGAATGGGACCTATTCTGAGATCCCGGGGTCATTGGTCAAGGTCACAGGGACTTTATATGAGATAGAACACAGCATGGACTGCACACGGGCGTATAATGCCCCGCCCTGCGGAGCTCTTGTTCATCTTTGTTCTGCATGAGTATGAATGGTATAAATTTTTCATCTTTGTTCTGCATGAGTATGAATGGTATAAATGTTTCATCTTTGTTCTGCATGAGTATGAATGGTATAAAAATTTTCATCTTTGTTCTGCATGAGTATGAATTTTAAAACCCTGCATGGATTGTACAAGTATAATGACAGTTTGACTACATATATTCAACTCAAAGTTGTATGCTTTTTACTAATGCATTTAGCATGACTATGATAAAAGTTGTTACTATTTACATTAAACATTTAAGTCTGCTTCCTTGACTTCAGATGAATGTATGTGCTTAGACAATCTTAAAAAAGTTAAAGTGCGGTTTAAATTCTGCTTCCATCTACATGTTCAGCCGACTTTACAATCTTGTAGGATAACTCCTGGTCACTGAAATCACCTTCAGACAGGCGATCCCTCACAGTACCCATTTTCACCTGGGTGGAGTGGAACAATTGTAGGTTAATTTCTTGCTCAAGGAAATTAGCAGTGTCCCTAGTAGGGATCGAACCCGGGACCTCTCGATCCCTAAGCGCGTGTCCTACCACTGGACCACTGCTCCTAACTGCTCTTAATAACACTGTAAGCCTTTCTATGGGCTGTGAGTTAGTTGATTATCCAATGCCTGAAAATTGTCCAAGAGCACCAAAAAGCGCCATAGATAAAACAACAAAAACTGGATATGTATTGTTTTAATGAAAATATCCTTTTTTTACAGGAGATGTAGTATACCAATCACCTTTGACACCTGCTGAATTACTGATAGCTTTACATAGTCTAGATGATAAAGTTGATATGAAACCAACCATCAAAGGTAAATATATCTTATATTGAGCTAATTGTTAGGTATTTGTATTAGGTATTATGAGAAAAAATGATCATACATACCACAAATAATTTTACAATGATTAAAGTTTTTCCATGTAGCATAGTATGAATCAAATGTTGATAAACAAATTAATAATGATAAGCCGGATTTTTCAACGACCCAGGTGGGTGGGTCGGCGGGCGGGTGGTCGGTCGTCCGATGTTGTTAACAATTGCGTTAAAGTTTTCAATTAAGCATATATTTCTGTCATTTATTGTCAGATCATTATGATACTTCATACAATGATGGTATACCATGTGATGAACAGAATTAGAAAGTAACCACAACTCTATCTGGCTTTATTATGGATTATTTCCCTTTGTAATTTTTGTGTTAAAGTTTTAAAATCTGGCTTTAATGTGGTTTCCATATTACATTTCTTGTTTTGGAGTTTGCTCAGATGACACTTTATATCTTTCTTTCATGAGTTTGTCCTAAATACAGGATTTGCATGAGGGCTCATAGAGGGCATTACATAACAAGCTATTTTTTTAACAAAAGGGTAAAACAATGAGTGCTTTTATCAAAGTGAATACCCCATACAATAAAGATTCAAATGACAGAAGCACTGAAAACAATGACTAAAATATTTAGCAATACTAATTGTTCATCATTCATTCTGCCATTATTGTTTTTATTTATTTAGCTACCAATCTATGTTTTGGTGAGAAGAAGATATATACACAAGAAGTATTGGCCTCAGTAATGCAGAAATTAATGGAGAGATCACCTTTACCAACATTGTTTATGAGAACTGTATTACAATCTTTATCTATGTATCCTAGGTTACTAGGACTGGTTCTGAATATACTACAAAGATTGATTCTTAAACAGGTATTGTCTTACTTTTGTACAACTCCCCTCATTGTCTTTTGATTTATTCATATGGTCATATACAGTTGCTCAGTGGAGAGGCTTTGATGTAGAGTATGACCATTGCATTGATGCTTCTTCAAATTATATTTTATGTTTATGTAGTTCATTACAGTGATTGGCTGTAATTTTAGTTAGTTACGTGTATTTTAATATAATGTGTCCATTGTAGATCAGTGTGATAATTATTGCTGTTAAATTTTTTAAAGATCATTTTTACTGTAAGACATTTTATACTGTTAGCATGAGTGAAAGTTTCTGGACTAGTCGTTTGTTCAGGAATTTTTGGTCCTGAGAATGAGTTCTTTTTCTTAATCAATAATGTAAAAGCTGCTTTTTTAGACCTGATCCTATATAGAAAGCTGCTGCAATCATGAACAGCAGGGGTGCTTTTCACAAAAATTCTTACGAAAAAAATCTTTGTAAGTCAGTTACATATAATTAGCTCTTCAAAGTCAGACGGATAATAACCAGAACTATGATATGATATTCAAAAGGTATACACAATTCTACATAATTGATACAATATTTATAATTGATAAGCCAAAAATGAGCATAATATAAATGTTTCTTGCATTTGACTAACGAAGAATTTTTTCGTAAGAATTTTTGTTAAAAGCACCTCTGGATTTTCAAATGTTGATCTTTCACTCATGTGTTTATATATTATATTACAACTAGGTATGGAAACAGAAGAAAGTATGGGAAGGATTTGTACGATGTTGTCAACGTACTAGACCACAATCATTCCAAGTATTGTTACAATTACCTGTTGAACAATTTAAAGATGTGTTCCAGATATGTCCTGATCTTAGAGAACCCCTTCTAGCACATGTCAATAAACTCACTGACACACAGGTAGGTTTTTTACGTTTTATTTACATTGCAAAATATTGAATTTCAAAATGTTGTTAAGAAAGTTTATTGATGAATGATTTAGATTATGTTTTTTGAAATCAGTTCGTTTTTTCTTTTGAGGGGGTACAAAATTACTAATATATCTAAAACTTGATATTGGTTCATTGAGATCCATTGACTATCCAGGTAGCTATGGACGCCTATTATTTTGGTTTGAACACAAAAATTATAATGATAAAAGTGTGTTTTCATTGTATGACTAATCAATGAAACAAAGCATGAAAGTATTGATTTTTCAAACTTGAACTTTGATGTATTTGCAATTTAATTAATTGTATAGTGCGTAAATATTGACCCCAACCTGACCTTTATGCAAGAATATTCATTACTTTGAATACGAATGTAGTATTAAAGCTCGATTACGCCGTGGCCCTGAGGATTATGTGTATAAACATACTTCTATAATTTTACAATCACGCCGAAGTGTAGAATAGGTGTGGTTCTGATTTTCGTCGGGAAATGTGTAGATAATTATTAGATGCAAATGTGATAGGTCAGGTTGGGTCAATATTTACGCACTAAACTGTGAAAAAAATACAGTGTATTAAATGTATGAAGTTATGTATTGGTATTACAGAGATCTCATATATCTCAAGCTATGATACAAGTATTAGAGACAGATCCTATGATAGAAAAACGTGAAGCTGAAGCGAGAGCTGAGGCTAAATTAGCTCAGGAAGCTAAAGAAGAAAGATTGAGGAAAGAAGCTGAGGAAATGTTGAGAATTAGACGTGAGGCTGAGGCTAGGGCAGCTAACAAAGACTTGAATGATGTAAGTTACTTGTTTAGTAATACATTGGGGGTCCAAGTTAGTTTACATGTGTATTTTTTGCCATATTTTTCAACAAAAAAATTTGGCTTATAGTTTGGCGAAACACCGGCGAGCGCTGGGGGGGGGATGTTTGATTGGTCGGGCGTCCGGTGTAGTTAACAATTGCGTTAAAGTTATCTTTTCCATATATTTCTGCCATTTATTGTCAGATCTTTATGAAACTTAACACAATGACAACATACCATGTGATTAACATAATTAGAAAGTAACCCCAATTCTACCTGCCTTTATTATGGGTTATTTCCTTTTGCAA
The DNA here is from genome assembly GCA_025267735.1 of Mactra quadrangularis. Taxonomy (NCBI): domain Eukaryota; kingdom Metazoa; phylum Mollusca; class Bivalvia; order Venerida; family Mactridae; genus Mactra; species Mactra quadrangularis. The sequence continues at coordinate 52,024,244 of CM046301.1, forward strand.
TTTTTGCGTTAAAGTTTTTAAATCCGGCTTTAATGTGGTTTCCACATTACATTTCTTGTTTCATATTTTCTCTTTTTTTTGTTGAAACAAAATTGCAAATGCATTTTGTTTTATACTTTTAATTTAATTGATGGTTCATGTTAAACTGTATAGTATTTGTGAAATTGTTAACAACAAGTTAAGTACAATGTAGGTATAAGTATGCTTGAAAACATCATAATTTAATTTGTGAGAAAATTTTTATCCCTATTGTAGTTTTACTGTTTTCTGCGATATTATTATGTTATGTACAGGTCACATGATCAATGATAAGCTATATTGTTTTATGTTGCTTTCAAATCATATGGTCTTATATGCTTAATTGGGCTTGTTGGTTTACTAACTTGTTTTTAGCTATAATGTGGACAAATTATAAATATAGTACTGGTTATAGATAATTGTCAAAGAAAGCTGGGGCACGTTGCTTAAGCAAATCACTACGTATCGCTTTGTGTCCTGGTACCCTTCTTACAACAAAAGGAATGAGTGTGTGACATCAAATTTTGGGTACGAGGACACAAAGCGATACGTAGCGGTTTGCTTAAGCAATGCACCCCTGGTTATTTTAACTGGCCTCCATAAAAAACAAAATGAAGAAGTTAAGATTAATGACACTAAATTGAAATGAAAAGAAACTCAAGAAAAGAGATCCTGTGGTACAAAGGACTTGTTCTGGCTTATGTTTAAATCTTGATTTAAAAAAACTTCCTTATTTTTTCTTTGTTTTTTTTTCTGTTTTCCCTTAAATTTTTAATTATTCTTCATTTCCAGAAATCTGACTCAAGAAAAGACAAAAGACGTGATGTAAGTTTGTTTTACATCATTTTGTTATTTATTTTAGAAGCTGGAGTAATGCTAAGTGATGTAATTGTGAAAATTAGTTAGTTATACCTTCAAAGAATTTGGTCATGAGATACTTATCATGGTCATTATCCCTTCCTAGTGCAATTGTCAGTTAGTTGTGTTAGAAATATGCTTAGTACTGGTTTAATGTTAATGTTCAAACAGCTGAGTCTCTCCATGAACAGTGAGTAGGATGGCTGTCTGGTATATGAATGAAAAAAATCATCGAAAAAGCTGCACAACTTCTTTTTACTAAGTCTTTGTTAAGTAACTTACTATATAGTTGGTCAAATTTAGTCTGATGCTCAACTTTTATTCATTTTAAGAATGAAGAATTAAGTTAACATGAACAATGCATTGCTATATTCACCAGCATATTACATGTATAACTATTTATGTCAAGTCTTGCATGTTAACATATTTTTCCTGCATACATTTTGTCTGAACCATAGATCTGTATTATATTTGTTTGTTGTGTAAGATGATGTACCTTTGTTATACAAAGCTATGATAAAATATTTTTCCTGTTCTATGCATGTTATAATGATATTATGAATTATATTTCAGGAGAGAGCAAGATCACGTGAGAGAGAACGTGGTCGAGATCGTGATAGATCTACTAGTAGAGAACGTGAGATTAGATTATCTAAAGAGAATCGTATACCTATCAAACAAGAACCTATAGATCCAAGTGAACCTTCATTTACTAAACATTCTGACCCTTCAGCAGGTATGTAAACATTTGGCGTGCTCGATAGGAAATTCCGACTGTTAGAACTGGGAGAACTCCAATCGATTGCGTCGGAACTGTGTTCTGGCAGCGTTCTACCCATTCCATCGAAATAGGTGGTGTAATTGGAATTGGTCGCGGTTTATTCTATACCCAAGATGGCGGCGGCAACACTGCAAACATGCGAGTTTGGTGTTTTGAGAGAGAATGTTGTTAAAGTTATACTTTTACTCGATTGTTTACGATAACAATTTAACTACATTGTATTTGATATAAAAATAGTAAGAAGCGAGTGTATTTGCTAGGGATATTGCCTTTTGATTCAGTTCCGACATCCAATTCACTCGTTTGGCAAATTCTGTGAAAGAGTCGGAATTTGATTCTGGCACAGTTCCGACAGCCCAATCGAGCATGCCCTATATTATCATGATTTAATGTAGGGTTGAAAGTTTTCAGAACTGATTTCAAATTAAGATTTTTTTGGACTTGAGAAAGTTTGTCTTTCTTTGTAAAAGCAACTGAAATGATTTATGCTTCTAATTTGGATGAATCTACAGTTGGTAAAAAACAAATACAACTCATTAAGTTTACCTTTGTTCTACTGTTTACTCTGTTACCAATAGCAATTTCTTGACAAAGGCCTATAGGGGGTATTCATTACATTCAGTGATAGGTCAAGTTGTAATTTGTTAAGTGATTACTTCTAATTTCAAAGACAAAGGTTAAATAAATATCCAGTCTGAGTCAAGCTTAACCCTGCTTAGTTTCTTAATAAACCGGTCAAAAGTTCACATGACTTTGTGTCTCCATTTAGATTAATATTTTATTTCATTTTTTTTTCATTTTATAATATTTTAGAGCCTCCACGTGAAAGACGTGAAAGTCGTGTTGATAGAAGGGAATCTAGAGATAGAGCAGCAGCTTTAAATCCTGAACCTACTGAAACAACAGTTGATCTCTCAGAACTTCCTCCAGTCCCTAGACGACGTAACACTGACATTCTACGTAACCCGTCACCACAGCAACGTAATCCATCTCCTGGTCTGAGAAATATGTCTCCTAATTTGGAGAGTAAGGAAACATCTCAGTGATTCCTTGGTGAGTGGCGGTAAGCTGTTGTAGTCTCTGCAAAACTTGATAGTTTATTACTAGACAGTAGGTCCTGTGAAGATCAAAATTTTACTGGACCAAACCAAGTCTTATTGGACTTAAAAAAAACTAAATTTTTCATATTTTTATAAATTAAAAACTGTGTAAATGAGATCAAATTCTTTGCTCAAAAGTTGGTCCTGTAAACCAGGGGATCTAGACGAACCTTCTAATTTTTTACAGAATTTGTCTGTTGGTCCACCATGTTAAGTGGTAACTGCTCTTGTATGGTACATAATCCATCACTTATCAAACTGTACTAAAGATACATTTGTTTAATCACAAATTACAAATTTTCTGTATATCACGCTTCTTTATGTGTGTAAGTGATGTCATGCCGTGGTTTGGTTATATAATTTAAGTCATAATTTGAGTTAGATGTCTCTTACTCAACATTCTATGCATATACTGCTACTATTAATAATAGTGATAATACTAAAAAGGACTTTCTTTATCAAGGTTTCTGGAATAATCTAGACTTCCATGTGGGTCTCAAGTGGTAACTTACACTGGGGTCCAAAAGTTTCTTTACACACATAAAATTTTTAAGTTGGAAGTATATTTTTTTGTACTTTGATACACTTATTCAGTACATGTAGTTATAAGTTTCACAACTAATATTCAATTTTCCTGAACCATCAATTATGTCACTTAATTTTTGTTTTATAAGTATAAAATAGAAATATTAAACAAAATATGTCAGCAATAATTTTTCAAAAAACAATTATAGAAAAAAATATGAAAAAAATTATGTGTAAAGAAACTTTTGGACCACAGTGTAGTAGAAATAATGTACTTTATTTACACATTTTTTCCATTAGTTAGTTTGTACATGTAATATGAAACACAATTTAACTTTAAATAGTTTTAGTTTATTCATATTGTTTGAATATAGAATTTGTCATATGCATGCAATATTGCTGTGTATTAATCATTTTCTATGCATTTTGTTTTCCAGGTTAAATTCAGAGTTAGCATGCTGGTATTCTTGTGAACTCATGATGGAATGGAATATATCGACATCAATAAAATAGATTTTCTTGCATTGAAAACAGTGGTCAATTGTACTACAATTAACTTCATTACATATACATTGTGTCTCTGGGATAAACTATAATATACATGTATAGTGTCTGCTGGTATAATCATATGGATTACAACAACTTGTCATCTTTGAAATAAAAAATCTACTTGACATTCTGACAAGTGACTGTATCTATATGAAACTGAAGTAAAAATGAACTGAAAACATGTTACAAGACTCGACAAGGCAACTTTGTATAAAGTGATCAAGTGACTTGTTAGTAGCATCAAATTGCAGCAAACATTATATAAACTATCTAGAATTGAGGTACTTAGACAATACCACTTAGAACTCAGGATATTATGGGTTTCAAGATGTCCACTGTTTTACATTCAGATGTCTGAATGTGACCTTGAAAATCATTTTGAAACAAAAGGATTTTGGATTTATGGATTTATTAGATTTTCCGATGTCTCAAGTTAGTGTTGTTGTGCTTGGATTGATAAGTGTGTCTGTATGTAATACAGGGACAATACTTTGAATTACAATGTTGGAAAAGGGATTTCTAAAGTTATATTGTAATTGTGGTTATGTGAAATTAAGAAGTGTTTCTGTATGTAATTCAGGGATACTGCTCTAAATTACAACGTAGGAGAACTTCCCGAGTGTTTTTAGTGTTCAGAGAGGCAGATAAAGTATTAACTATAGTGTTTGTACAACATTTGATATTAGTGCTATGAAACATGTTCATATTTGTCCAAGTTACTGGACTATAGATTATTATTGTGCTAGACATTTCTTGTTGTTTAACTCAAATGTTACAGGATCTTTGCAAGTCCCCAGTATGATTTAAATTGAAAGACAATCCGTTGTGGTTGAGACTCGTTTATTTTGCACATTGTTTTGTGTTGATAAGATATAGAGGACAAGGAAAGTCCAAATCAAGCATCAATATTTTCTAATCATGTTTGTTCATACATGTGTCATTACAGAAATAGCATGAATGTTAAATAGATAAAAAATATGTATTGAGTTTGTTGCTTTCTTATTGTGGTTGATAGAATGATGTGTTTGCTTTTTCTTCTGACAAGATTTCCACCTCTTTTCAAGTCATATTTGGGATGTCAGTTGATCTACTAGCTGTCAGCGGAGATGCTTAGATACTAAGACTTAAGCTTTTAATCGATACTAACTACATACCTCAGCCAGTGACTGACAGAGCCAGTGACTGACAGATGCTTTTTTGTCCAGCTTTTGAGGGAGAATGGCTGTTAAAAGTATGTAATGATCGTAATTCACATTTACTGGAGTCAAAAAGTTTCTTTACACATGTTAAATTTTTATGTAGTCTTGCATATACTTTACATGTAATTATTAGTTTCACAACTAATATACAGTTTATCACAAACCTTCAATTATGTCCTTTTCATATTTTCTGTGTACAATTTAATTATAAAACAAGGTGTGTCTGAAATATTTTTTTGCAATAAAAAAAGTTTTATAAAAATGTGTGTGAAGAAACTTGGACTCTAGTGTATGAATGTAAATCCTACCGGGAACCATTCATTGAAAGTCAGGCAAGCTATGTTTAGAAAAAATTGGTTCAATGTTCTCAAGTGGCAAAGTCATATACATGGTGGAATATACAGTCACTCCATAGAATAAGGAGCTGTGGTCTTGTTTGATGTGAGGTTAGCAATCAAGAGGTTCCGGTTTCAATCCCCACTAGAGGCACTGCTGATTTCTTTGAGCAAGAAATTAACCTACATGTGTTCCACTCCGACCACATGTAAATTGGTAATGAGGAATTGCCTGCCTGAAGGTGATCCCAATTATTACCACTAGGGGTTATCGTACAAGATTGTAGTTGACTGAACATGTATATGGAAGCAGACTTCAAACAGCACTTTTATAAGGAATGATTATATACAAGTAATTTATGTTAATCTCTAAAAACACAGTACATCATCACTACTTAATTGACACTTAGCATTCAGGATAAAGTTTCTCTCATAACATACAAATGTTAGAGAATACTGTCTCTTTAAAGCTTTTATTACTTAAAACTTTAACAGGGGAGAAACCAGTATACCAGTGTACCCTTTGCCATCATGAAATTTAACTCAAACACTGAGGTAAACTGTTTACAAAAATCTTTCACAAATTGACTGGAATACAGCTTTTTGTATAATGTTTCACGGGTAAGTAGCACTCATATCTAACGTTTCAAACCCTAATCTGTGATGAAATCGGGGATCATGATTATTCTCTAGTAGTTGGGTTTCTATTTTTGGAACCTATGTCAAACTAGTATAGTAAATGAAAATCGACCCAAGACAGTATGGCAAACTGATTAAATGATGTAAATAATTATTTTAATTTGTATTCCTTGTCTTTGGTCAATATACACTTGTAAGCTATACATTTTTACTAGTAACAGTCCAAAGGTATTTTTTCTTGATAGTCTTAGATCAGGGTCGCTACGGAAATTCTAAAGTGATATTCTCTGATAATTCCCTGAATTAACGGTTATTTTCCCTGATCTCAAGGCATACTTGTACTATTAGTAATGTATAACTATACTGTATAGCTAAACCTTCACCACTTTATATCCATTTACTATTTATTGGACATCTCTTGTAAATAAAAAAGTTGATATGAATATTTTTACTAAATAGACATTCTATGATGTCGTTGAACAATTATTATAGTAAAGACACTTCAAATTAAATCATACCATAAATGTCTTAACAATCAGGTATGTCAACAACTAGGTATGCTTTATTCTGAAAATGCTATTCAGTAAAACACATGTCTTGTCCCAACATGTTTACCTACAGTGAGTAATATCAAATAATGTTTTCCACAAGACAAAAACATATACATATGAAATGAATTCATTGTGCATTTTATTTGTATAATGCATTTTAGTGTATTTCAAACATTGGTTGCATATATTCTGTTTAGAACTTCGATTGGAAGCATACATAATTTGTAAAGAATATCATTAGTTACATTTTGACTAAAATACAGTGAACTTTAGACCATAAGAAATAAAAATATGACTGAATTTTATAGGACAACTGATAAAAATACAGCCCATGAGATAAACATGATCAAAGACAGAGTCAAAAAGTCAATACGCATTATTTCAATTGGTTGTAAATTCCCTGATAATTCCCTGATTTCAAGCAAATTTTTAAAATTCCCTGATTTTTCCATGCAGGGAATTTTATTTTGGCATTTTCCCTGTTTTCTAGAATCTGTGGCCACCCTGTAGATGGTCATACTTCATAATGATAAAGAGGCATTTTATATGACCGATACAATGTACATTTATCATATTGTGTCCAATAGTTGAAATGATTGTAATACTATGTATATGGTACAGTCCAGTGGTAAAATGTCACATGTTCCTTAGTCCATATTTTGATTCTAATTTGCTGATTCAATTCACATTATCATCCATGGACAATTCATAAAAATGGGTCAGTGCAAAACTAGTTTATATCCTTCTTTATTTACATGTTGTTAAACTAGTTTAGCACTGATCCATCAATAAGGGACTTTAGTCAGTTATTCCCCTTTGTATACTCTTCAAATAGGTAGGTCTTTCCAGTTGGATTACTCGGATTTTACCCTTACTTTTTAATGTCAATTTGCCAAAATTGATCTTAAATATTTTTTTTGTAAGTCATTTAATTTGTTTGAAATTCAGGCTGAGTATTTTTAGGGTAAAAAAACTATCTAAATTTGATCAATTCTGTTAATATCTTTATTAACAAGAAAGATATTAGATGAAATATTTTGTTATCCTTACATAGAAATTCAATGATAAAACCGAGGATTCCAACTGTAAGGACCTACTTACCAATAGGATTGCTTCAGATTTTATCAGGGAAAGATAACTGACTAAAGTCCCTAATTTGTATACATGTGTTGTAAAGTTGGATTTAGGCTAGACAATATTACATAATAGTTGTCATAAATTGAGAAATAATAATTAAAATATTGTATAATTTAAGGGCACAAGTTAACTTTTAAGTTAGATCTATTTTATCAATTAGACAGAATTACTTCCCTTTGTAAATATCTAAGGTTTCCATAGCAAATCTTATATGTGAACTATTAAAGGCCCATTTCATGCACTTGTAGTTTAAAACATGCTGTATTATGTTGTATTTGTATTTATAATAGTGATTTAGAGTTTTGAATACTTTAACTTGCCTTCTTGAGTCACACAGACTCAAATAAGCTACTATTTACTTCTTACTTAATCTTATTGTTAAGTTGTCAGAGTTTTAGACCTATCCCTTTATTTGGGGCATACTGTTGTTTAAAGTCACTGTAACTGTTATAAATCACTTCATAATTGTTTTATTGACCTATTAACTTCATATCTATGTCAGAATATTCATATTTTAGGTTTATACTTATATTGTAACTCGTATTTTGTATGATTGTTCATTTAATAAGGATTAGAAATATCATTATTCCCATTGATGGAACAGCCACTAGTAATTAGGGTATTCTGTAAGAGTTATCTCCCTTTTATATAGTACAAAGAAGACTTTCTTTGTTTAGGGGTTTATTGCAGAGTTACTTTCCTTGAATAATTACTAGGGGTCAGCACCTGTCCTGTCTTAGACTATAAATATAGGTGCAGAACACAAAATCCTCAGTCTGAGATTAGCACTTGAATTGGAAGGAACTAAAAATCTCTCTCTAGCATTAATTAGTAATTAATTAATTATTTTTGATATTTATACTTAAGTATTTTTGGAACATTTTTGTACTTTAAGCAATTGTTTAAGTAAGTTAAAGGTATAGTTTAATTTTATTTAGATTATTGTTTTAATTAGGTTTAATTAGTCTAATTAAGAACTTTTGATCTTTTTCTGTTAATAGGCAGCCATCTTGAATTCTATTTTTAGATCTTTTGTTTACATTTGGCTGTCATAATATTTTTCTAAGATCTCTCAGACTCATTTGATATTTAATATTTAGTTTAAGAACTATGTAGCTTTAATTAAATATTGAGTACCATCTTATTTTGTATATATTATGTACATATTTAGTATTTTTGTGTTATTTTGTTAGTTTTAGTTCATTTTTGTCATGTCATGTTATTAGACTTAGTTTAAGTTATTTTGCCTCATATTTAGCTTTATTGTCATTAAGATAATCTTATTTAGTCTTTATTTGGTAACGTTATTTGGTATTATTTTGGCATTATTTGATAACTTTAGAAACTTGTTTATTATTTTAAATACTTAAACTTTGTCACATCTTTTTAGTTACATATTAAACTGGAGTCTTAGTTTTACTAGATCTTTGTTCTTAATATTTTTATTATATTCTTTTACTTATTTCATAAGTACTTAAGTTCTGTATAACTTAAATACAGTGGTGTCATCCTGACGAACGCATCAAAAGAAAGATGCAGTGATTTTGATCACTTAATACAACTACTAGATTTCTTCTTAAGCAGACTATCCCAGGATTCGAACTTACACGTCACATAGATTTGATTTGTCTTAGTTTTAGTATACGTCATTAGTTTTCTTACATAACCGGAACTTAGGTTCATCTACGTTTTCACTTCAATGGTGTCAGAAGTGGGATTTGATTAGTTTTCTTACATAACCGGAACTTAGGTTCATCTACGTTTTCACTTCAATGGTGTCAGAAGTGGGATAGTCATTGAAAATTGTTCATTTTCTTAACTTAGGAAGAGGCAAATAGCTAATTTTTTTATTGAAATTTAAGTTTTTGAGTACATATCTTAAATTTTTGCTGAATTTTTCAAGTATTTTATCTATTTTGAGAGAACTTCAAATATTCTTAACTGTAAATTGCCACAAGTATTTCTTGACCTTCTTTTCTTTATTTCTGTTTCTATTAAACTGTGCATTCACTTAATACACTTGAGTATTGCTTGAATTCATCGTTTAGAGTCCACACTGCTATTAACTGATTCAAACTGCGCGGGGGCCCCAACTCTGTTATACAGTTATTGGCAACAGACGTTGTACTACTGCAGATTGTTTGATGAGAGTTAATTAAAAGCGACGAAAGGGTACCTTCCTAGCTATACAGTAATTGGCAGTTAGGCGCAATAGCGTTGGTCTCTATCGTTGCTGGTCTGAGGGTTACTTTCTCTTCAACTTTACTATCCTCCGGCGTGGCCTTTTTCTCTTGTAAGTACATACTGTACACTATAAGGGCCACCTAGTCAATCGGTCCTGTCCACATAGGCAAACCTACACAGTTAAGAATATCCAAAAAGTAAATTCACTGAGATCTGCAAACAGACCCCTGTTTCAGATTTATGAAGTGCAGTAATCAATACCTGTGCCACATTTAGTCTATTCTTGGCTAATCTTTCTCTTATTTCTGTTTCTTACAAACCGTGAATTTGAAAGCTATTTTCTTGAATTCATTGTTTGAACTCCACATTGTTATTAACTGATTCAAACTGCGCGGGGGCCCCAACTCTGTTATACAGTTATTGGCAACAGACGTTGTACTACTGCAGATTGTTTGATGAGAGTTAATTGAAAGTCACGAAAGGGAACCTTCCTAGCTATACAGTAATTGGCAGTTAGGCGCAATAGCGTTGGTCTCTATCGTTACTGGTCTGAAAGTTACTTTCTCTTAATCTTTACTATCCTCCAGCCAGGCCTTTTTTTCTTGTAAGTACATACTGTACATTATGAGGGCCACTTTTCATTAATTCTACTGTCCATTGGCACATAAACTATTGCAACCGAGTCTTAAAATTTTCTTAAGCACCCGAGTCTAAAATTGCGAAAACATCCGAGTCTTAAAGGCACACTAAAGAATTCGAGTCTTAAAGGCCCACTTAGCAGTCCGACTAGAAACATCTGAAAGTACCAAAACCCACCTGTCCAACATTAAGATAGTGCCTTAGTCTGATTAAACGTGACCGATAAATCTGCAACACTTAACTGGTACTATATTTGCATCCCAATAACTGACTGTATTAAAGGCACCACCCTTATACGAAGAATTTCTCAAATGTCAAACTAGCGTACCTTTTGGTTCGCAACTAACGATTTGTCAAACAACGTCAAGGTTTACAAGTCACATCATTAACGTCAAAATCTACTAGATACGTCATCAACGTCGCAGACTACAACTTACATCAACTAGACTTGAAGACTGAAAACCAGCGTAGCAATGGCAGAAGAAGATGTCTACTATCCAAACCAACACTCAATTTCGACTGAAGAAGACATGCCCCAATTTGATTCAAGAACAATTGAAGTACAACAGAATCCGTCAAGACCATCACGGCCTGTAACGTTTTTATATAGGCCTACTACATCACAAGGGTCCCCTGCTGATTCATTGTCCACCGACTACAATACAGAACAACAAACAAGAAATGATCATGAAGAAAGTCAACAACTTAATGGAAGCATTCGAATACTCCTGGACAGAATTCAAGAACTTCTGAAACATATGGAAGCTACTGAACTACAACACAAAATACCGTATTTCCATGGTCAACCAGACGAATGGGAAACTTTTTGGTTAAAGTTTCAAATCCTGTCAAAGAAATTTAACTGGAGTGAAGAAAATCAGAGAGAAAACTTGTTGTTATGTATGAAAGATAGTGCAGCAAGCTATGTTACTGACTTAAATTCCAAAATAAGAGACAACACAGCTAATCTTGTTATGTCGCTGAAAGAAAGATTTGGTAATAAAACTCCACCTATAACATACAGAGAAAAATTAGAGAATGTTAAGAAGAACAAAGATGAATCCATTCAAGAATATGCTTCAAGAATCCAGTCATTAATGTCTAAAGCTTACAATGACATTGAAGACACATTCACATTCTCCGACATGACTATACAATACCTGCTACAAGGTCTACCAGATCAAGAAATGGCTTACCTAGTAGCTATCGGGAATCCAACTTCTCTATCGGAAACTGTTGATAAACTGATCCTACATGAAGCATGTAAGTCTAGCTCATCCAGAAGACAAAAAGAAGTTAGAAATGTGGTAACAGATTATGAAGAAATGAAGAAACCTGTGAATGTTAAACATGACCAATCTAAGAGAGTCAGTCTATCGCCTGGTACAACATGTCTATCGAGTTATACCAATAAAGATATAGAGAACCTTCAAAGAAAAGATCCAGACCTGAGTTATCTACACAGATGGATAGACCTGAACATCAAACCCGGGAATGAAGAATTGTCAAGAATGTCTCTGACTGTAAGAACTTACTGGTTAAACTCAAATAACATTGTAAAGAAAAATGGTGTTCTGTATAAGAAACTGCAGCCACATAAACACGAAGAATTCACCCTACATTTATTAGTGCCTAAGATTCTAATACCACAGATAATTAGAGATCACCACACTACATCAACAGATGAACATGATGGTGTTAACAAGACCTGGAGAAGAATCAGAGAAAAATTCCATTGGTACCAAATGAAAGAAGATGTCGGTAAATATATCCGAGAACATTGTAAATGTCGCGCAACTTAACGCGTACTTAATCTATTGCTAAGTTCATCACCTTGTTCCGAGCTTTTATTTACTAAAAATCTGAAACATTTTTGTTTTGGGGTATTAATATCTTAAACAACTTAAGTAAAGTTACACTGTCACACTGAACCTTTTTATTATTTTTATTTGATAACTGAATTATTTGTTTTGCAACGCTTCATGTTGTGTATTTTTAATGTAGTTATGACATGTTAAAATTGTATATTTTCTTAAGTTTTGTATTTGTATGTATGCTGATTTTTTGCTGAGCAATTACTTAGGTTAAGCATTTTTGGAAAGATGATCTTTTACATTTTGTATGAGCAATAATTTTTAATGTAACTGAGTAATTTAACTGTAAGACAGTGTTAGAAGCATTAGCAGTAAGATTTTTTATTGAACTTTTATTTTTGTAAAATCTAAGTCCTAATACTCAATTTGATTATTTTCGTTTTATAGTATGCTATGTATAGATTTCTTATCTATACTAGTTTAAATCTTTCGTAGATAGATTTCTTATCTATCGTTCGGTATAGATTCCTTATCTATACTGTTAACCTTTCGTTGATAGATTTCTTATCTATCATACTGGGTAGATTTCTTATCTACCCGGGTTTCATAGATTACATGTCTATGGTTGGCTATATAGATTACATGTCTATATGCTTTATTGTTATTTTCATAGATTACATGTCTATGGTTGGTATATAGATTACATGTCTATATGCTTTATTGTTATTTTCATAGATTACATGTCTATGGTCGGTATATAGATTACATGTCTATATGCTTTGTTGTTATTTTCATAGATTACATGTCTATGGTCGGTATATAGATTATATGTCTATATGCTTTATTGTTATTTTCATAGATTACATGTCTATGGTCGGTATATAGATTATATGTCTATATGCTTTGTTGTTATTTTCATAGATTACATGTCTATGGTTGGTATATAGATTACATGTCTATATGCTTTGTTGTTATTTTCATAGATTACATGTCTATGGTTGGTATATAGATTACATGTCTATATGCTTTGTTGTTATTTTCATAGATTACATGTCTATGGTTGGTATATAGATTACATGTCTATATGCTTTGTTGTTATTTTCATAGATTACATGTCTATGGTTGGTATATAGATTACATGTCTATATGCTTTATTGTTATTTTCATAGATTACATGTCTATGGTTGGTATATAGATTACATGTCTATATGCTTTGTTGTTATTTTCATAGATTACATGTCTATGGTTGGTATATAGATTACATGTCTATATGCTCTGTTGTTATTTTCATAGATTACATGTCTATGGTTGGTATATAGATTACATGTCTATATGCTTTGTTGTTATTTTCATAGATTACATGTCTATGTAAATTTTGTGTATATGAAGTCTATAAGTTTAAGATTTATAGCATGGGTGTTTTTATGAAGTCTATAAGTTTAAGATTTATAGCATGGGTGTTCTTATGTAGTCTATAAGTTTAAGATTTATAGCATGGGTGTTTTTATGAAGTCTATAAGTTTAAGATTTATAGCATGGGTGTTATATGAAGTCTATAAGTTTAAGATTTATAGCATTGGTGTTTTTATGAAGTCTATAAGTTTAAGATTTATAGCATTGGTGTTTTTATGAAGTCTATAAGTTTAAGATTTATAGCATTGGTGTTTTTATGAAGTCTATAAGTTTAAGATTTATAGCATTGGTGTTTTTATGAAGTCTATAAGTTTAAGATTTATAGCATTGGTGTTTATATGAAGTCTATAAGTTTAAGATTTATAGCATTGGTGTTTTATGAAGTCTATAAGTTTAAGATTTATAGCATTGGTGTTTTATGAAGTCTATAAGTTTAAGATTTATAGCATTGGTGTTTTTATGAAGTCTATAAGTTTAAGATTTATAGCATGGGTGTTTATATGAAGTCTATAAGTTTAAGATTTATAGCAAGGGTGTTTTTATGAAGTCTATAAGTTTAAGATTTATAGCGCGGGTGTTATCATGAAGTCTATAAGTTTAAGATTTATAGCATTAAGTGTTTTGAATTCTATAGAATCTAATTTCTATTACATGTTTGCATTGACAGACATCTATTTTTTACTCAAACTGCAAATTCAAAAGTTTCATATTTTATTGTTATTATTTCACTTCTATGTAAAAATGTTAGACTTGATCCCACAATGTATATTTTTATAGTAGTTAAGTTTCCTATGAATGTAATGTGACTTATGTATTTTGCTAGATTTAAATATGTTTGCATACTGATATGATTTTTGAGTTAATTATCTGTTTACATGTTAAGGTAACCTTTAAGTAAGTTCCATATCTATGGATGTTGAGATTTACCACGTTATGTATAACTTGATGTATTTTTATTGTATTGTATTTGTACTTTAAAGTGACAGTCTAACTAAATAGTTGTTATTTCAAATTTTATTTGATAAACTTTAATTCTCAAAATTGAATATCATAAATACAAGGTGATGTAATTTTCAATTACTGCGATATAACATTTCAATAACTGATATTATTTTCAACAACCTTAAAGATATAAAAAGTGAGTTTTATATTGTGAAAAATCAAGATAGTGCTTAAACGCGATAAAGTGAAGTGCAACTTAAAGTGTTTTAACGCGAAAGAATATACAAGTGAAATAAACGCAAGAGATGTTTATTTGTAAGATCGCGCAGCATACTGAGTAATATATGTTTACAGTTTTAGGCTGAAACATTATTTCCGCGCACATGAAACATAGACGCTCTGCTGCTAAAAACTATGTTTGAACTATATAAACTTTTCAATTCCATATGATGACACAGACCAAGAAGAAGACATAAATTTGTACATTTTTGTAATTTTTGTTTTTTAGATTTATCTTGCAAGGTCATACATTTTTGTGAACTTTTGCAAACTTTATTGTTTAAGTTAACAATAACTATCATGAACTACTTTTGATAATGTCCAATTGTTGTTTTAATTCATTTTAAAGTCATTTTAAGACTAATTTTCTACAAAGTTTTAACTAAGAAATTTTTGTGACTATTTTTCAAAATACATGTAGTTTTAAGTTTTAGAATTATCTAAATCAATGTTTTAACTTTTCAAGCATTTGTCTTGAAAAAATTAAATGTTTTTTTTAAAACATTTAATTTTTTCATTTTTTAAAGCCAGTGTGTTGTTGTAAAGTTGGATTTAGGCTAGACAATATTACATAATAGTTGTCATAAATTGAGAAATAATAATTAAAATATTGTATAATTTAAGGGCACAAGTTAACTTTTAAGTTAGATCTATTTTATCAATTAGACAGAATTACTTCCCTTTGTAAATATCTAAGGTTTCCATAGCAAATCTTATATGTGAACTATTAAAGGCCCATTTCATGCACTTGTAGTTTAAAACATGCTGTATTATGTTGTATTTGTATTTATAATAGTGATTTAGAGTTTTGAATACTTTAACTTGCCTTCTTGAGTCACACAGACTCAAATAAGCTACTATTTACTTCTTACTTAATCTTATTGTTAAGTTGTCAGAGTTTTAGACCTATCCCTTTATTTGGGGCATACTGTTGTTTAAAGTCACTGTAACTGTTATAAATCACTTCATAATTGTTTTATTGACCTATTAACTTCATATCTATGTCAGAATATTCATATTTTAGGTTTATACTTATATTGTAACTCGTATTTTGTATGATTGTTCATTTAATAAGGATTAGAAATATCATTATTCCCATTGATGGAACAGCCACTAGTAATTAGGGTATTCTGTAAGAGTTATCTCCCTTTTATATAGTACAAAGAAGACTTTCTTTGTTTAGGGGTTTATTGCAGAGTTACTTTCCTTGAATAATTACTAGGGGTCAGCACCTGTCCTGTCTTAGACTATAAATATAGGTGCAGAACACAAAATCTTAAACTTATAGACTTCATAAAAACACCAATGCTATAAATCTTAAACTTATAGACTTCATAAAAACACCAATGCTATAAATCTTAAACTTATAGACTTCATAAAAACACCAATGCTATAAATCTTAAACTTATAGACTTCATAAAAACACCAATGCTATAAATCTTAAACTTATAGACTTCATATAACACCCATGCTATAAATCTTAAACTTATAGACTTCATAAAAACACCCATGCTATAAATCTTAAACTTATAGACTACATAAAAACACCCATGCTATAAATCTTAAACTTATAGACTTCATAAAAACACCCATGCTATAAATCTTAAACTTATAGACTTCATATACACAAAATTTACATAGACATGTAATCTATGAAAATAACAACAAAGCATATAGACATGTAATCTATATACCAACCATAGACATGTAATCTATGAAAATAACAACAGAGCATATAGACATGTAATCTATATACCAACCATAGACATGTAATCTATGAAAATAACAACAAAGCATATAGACATGTAATCTATATACCAACCATAGACATGTAATCTATGAAAATAACAATAAAGCATATAGACATGTAATCTATATACCAACCATAGACATGTAATCTATGAAAATAACAACAAAGCATATAGACATGTAATCTATATACCAACCATAGACATGTAATCTATGAAAATAACAACAAAGCATATAGACATGTAATCTATATACCAACCATAGACATGTAATCTATGAAAATAACAACAAAGCATATAGACATGTAATCTATATACCAACCATAGACATGTAATCTATGAAAATAACAACAAAGCATATAGACATATAATCTATATACCGACCATAGACATGTAATCTATGAAAATAACAATAAAGCATATAGACATATAATCTATATACCGACCATAGACATGTAATCTATGAAAATAACAACAAAGCATATAGACATGTAATCTATATACCGACCATAGACATGTAATCTATGAAAATAACAATAAAGCATATAGACATGTAATCTATATACCAACCATAGACATGTAATCTATGAAAATAACAATAAAGCATATAGACATGTAATCTATATAGCCAACCATAGACATGTAATCTATGAAACCCGGGTAGATAAGAAATCTACCCAGTATGATAGATAAGAAATCTATCAACGAAAGGTTAACAGTATAGATAAGGAATCTATACCGAACGATAGATAAGAAATCTATCTACGAAAGATTTAAACTAGTATAGATAAGAAATCTATACATAGCATACTATAAAACGAAAATAATCAAATTGAGTATTAGGACTTAGATTTTACAAAAATAAAAGTTCAATAAAAAATCTTACTGCTAATGCTTCTAACACTGTCTTACAGTTAAATTACTCAGTTACATTAAAAATTATTGCTCATACAAAATGTAAAAGATCATCTTTCCAAAAATGCTTAACCTAAGTAATTGCTCAGCAAAAAATCAGCATACATACAAATACAAAACTTAAGAAAATATACAATTTTAACATGTCATAACTACATTAAAAATACACAACATGAAGCGTTGCAAAACAAATAATTCAGTTATCAAATAAAAATAATAAAAAGGTTCAGTGTGACAGTGTAACTTTACTTAAGTTGTTTAAGATATTAATACCCCAAAACAAAAATGTTTCAGATTTTTAGTAAATAAAAGCTCGGAACAAGGTGATGAACTTAGCAATAGATTAAGTACGCGTTAAGTTGCGCGACATTTACAATGTTCTCGGATATATTTACCGACATCTTCTTTCATTTGGTACCAATGGAATTTTTCTCTGATTCTTCTCCAGGTCTTGTTAACACCATCATGTTCATCTGTTGATGTAGTGTGGTGATCTCTAATTATCTGTGGTATTAGAATCTTAGGCACTAATAAATGTAGGGTGAATTCTTCGTGTTTATGTGGCTGCAGTTTCTTATACAGAACACCATTTTTCTTTACAATGTTATTTGAGTTTAACCAGTAAGTTCTTACAGTCAGAGACATTCTTGACAATTCTTCATTCCCGGGTTTGATGTTCAGGTCTATCCATCTGTGTAGATAACTCAGGTCTGGATCTTTTCTTTGAAGGTTCTCTATATCTTTATTGGTATAACTCGATAGACATGTTGTACCAGGCGATAGACTGACTCTCTTAGATTGGTCATGTTTAACATTCACAGGTTTCTTCATTTCTTCATAATCTGTTACCACATTTCTAACTTCTTTTTGTCTTCTGGATGAGCTAGACTTACATGCTTCATGTAGGATCAGTTTATCAACAGTTTCCGATAGAGAAGTTGGATTCCCGATAGCTACTAGGTAAGCCATTTCTTGATCTGGTAGACCTTGTAGCAGGTATTGTATAGTCATGTCGGAGAATGTGAATGTGTCTTCAATGTCATTGTAAGCTTTAGACATTAATGACTGGATTCTTGAAGCATATTCTTGAATGGATTCATCTTTGTTCTTCTTAACATTCTCTAATTTTTCTCTGTATGTTATAGGTGGAGTTTTATTACCAAATCTTTCTTTCAGCGACATAACAAGATTAGCTGTGTTGTCTCTTATTTTGGAATTTAAGTCAGTAACATAGCTTGCTGCACTATCTTTCATACATAACAACAAGTTTTCTCTCTGATTTTCTTCACTCCAGTTAAATTTCTTTGACAGGATTTGAAACTTTAACCAAAAAGTTTCCCATTCGTCTGGTTGACCATGGAAATACGGTATTTTGTGTTGTAGTTCAGTAGCTTCCATATGTTTCAGAAGTTCTTGAATTCTGTCCAGGAGTATTCGAATGCTTCCATTAAGTTGTTGACTTTCTTCATGATCATTTCTTGTTTGTTGTTCTGTATTGTAGTCGGTGGACAATGAATCAGCAGGGGACCCTTGTGATGTAGTAGGCCTATATAAAAACGTTACAGGCCGTGATGGTCTTGACGGATTCTGTTGTACTTCAATTGTTCTTGAATCAAATTGGGGCATGTCTTCTTCAGTCGAAATTGAGTGTTGGTTTGGATAGTAGACATCTTCTTCTGCCATTGCTACGCTGGTTTTCAGTCTTCAAGTCTAGTTGATGTAAGTTGTAGTCTGCGACGTTGATGACGTATCTAGTAGATTTTGACGTTAATGATGTGACTTGTAAACCTTGACGTTGTTTGACAAATCGTTAGTTGCGAACCAAAAGGTACGCTAGTTTGACATTTGAGAAATTCTTCGTATAAGGGTGGTGCCTTTAATACAGTCAGTTATTGGGATGCAAATATAGTACCAGTTAAGTGTTGCAGATTTATCGGTCACGTTTAATCAGACTAAGGCACTATCTTAATGTTGGACAGGTGGGTTTTGGTACTTTCAGATGTTTCTAGTCGGACTGCTAAGTGGGCCTTTAAGACTCGAATTCTTTAGTGTGCCTTTAAGACTCGGATGTTTTCGCAATTTTAGACTCGGGTGCTTAAGAAAATTTTAAGACTCGGTTGCAATAGTTTATGTGCCAATGGACAGTAGAATTAATGAAAAGTGGCCCTCATAATGTACAGTATGTACTTACAAGAAAAAAAGGCCTGGCTGGAGGATAGTAAAGATTAAGAGAAAGTAACTTTCAGACCAGTAACGATAGAGACCAACGCTATTGCGCCTAACTGCCAATTACTGTATAGCTAGGAAGGTTCCCTTTCGTGACTTT
Organism: Mactra quadrangularis; assembly: GCA_025267735.1. Classification (NCBI taxonomy): domain Eukaryota; kingdom Metazoa; phylum Mollusca; class Bivalvia; order Venerida; family Mactridae; genus Mactra; species Mactra quadrangularis. Next base: position 52,044,196 of record CM046301.1, read on the forward strand.
CAATTAACTCTCATCAAACAATCTGCAGTAGTACAACGTCTGTTGCCAATAACTGTATAACAGAGTTGGGGCCCCCGCGCAGTTTGAATCAGTTAATAACAATGTGGAGTTCAAACAATGAATTCAAGAAAATAGCTTTCAAATTCACGGTTTGTAAGAAACAGAAATAAGAGAAAGATTAGCCAAGAATAGACTAAATGTGGCACAGGTATTGATTACTGCACTTCATAAATCTGAAACAGGGGTCTGTTTGCAGATCTCAGTGAATTTACTTTTTGGATATTCTTAACTGTGTAGGTTTGCCTATGTGGACAGGACCGATTGACTAGGTGGCCCTTATAGTGTACAGTATGTACTTACAAGAGAAAAAGGCCACGCCGGAGGATAGTAAAGTTGAAGAGAAAGTAACCCTCAGACCAGCAACGATAGAGACCAACGCTATTGCGCCTAACTGCCAATTACTGTATAGCTAGGAAGGTACCCTTTCGTCGCTTTTAATTAACTCTCATCAAACAATCTGCAGTAGTACAACGTCTGTTGCCAATAACTGTATAACAGAGTTGGGGCCCCCGCGCAGTTTGAATCAGTTAATAGCAGTGTGGACTCTAAACGATGAATTCAAGCAATACTCAAGTGTATTAAGTGAATGCACAGTTTAATAGAAACAGAAATAAAGAAAAGAAGGTCAAGAAATACTTGTGGCAATTTACAGTTAAGAATATTTGAAGTTCTCTCAAAATAGATAAAATACTTGAAAAATTCAGCAAAAATTTAAGATATGTACTCAAAAACTTAAATTTCAATAAAAAAATTAGCTATTTGCCTCTTCCTAAGTTAAGAAAATGAACAATTTTCAATGACTATCCCACTTCTGACACCATTGAAGTGAAAACGTAGATGAACCTAAGTTCCGGTTATGTAAGAAAACTAATCAAATCCCACTTCTGACACCATTGAAGTGAAAACGTAGATGAACCTAAGTTCCGGTTATGTAAGAAAACTAATGACGTATACTAAAACTAAGACAAATCAAATCTATGTGACGTGTAAGTTCGAATCCTGGGATAGTCTGCTTAAGAAGAAATCTAGTAGTTGTATTAAGTGATCAAAATCACTGCATCTTTCTTTTGATGCGTTCGTCAGGATGACACCACTGTAATTCATTGCATTCTATTAATAGAATAAATCTCTCTCTAGCATTAATTAGTAATTAATTAATTATTTTTGATATTTATACTTAAGTATTTTTGGAACATTTTTGTACTTTAAGCAATTGTTTAAGTAAGTTAAAGGTATAGTTTAATTTTATTTAGATTATTGTTTTAATTAGGTTTAATTAGTCTAATTAAGAACTTTTGATCTTTTTCTGTTAATTGGCAGCCATCTTGAATTCTATTTTTAGATCTTTTGTTTACATTTGGCTGTCATAATATTTTTCTAAGATCTCTCAGACTCATTTGATATTTAATATTTAGTTTAAGAACTATGTAGCTTTAATTAAATATTGAGTACCATCTTATTTTGTATATATTATGTACATATTTAGTATTTTTGTGTTATTTTGTTAGTTTTAGTTCATTTTTGTCATGTCATGTTATTAGACTTAGTTTAAGTTATTTGGCCTCATATTTAGCTTTATTGTCATTAAGATAATCTTATTTAGTCTTTATTTGGTAACGTTATTTGGTATTATTTTGGCATTATTTGATAACTTTAGAAACTTGTTTATTATTTTAAATACTTAAACTTTGTCACATCTTTTTAGTTACATATTAAACTGGAGTCTTAGTTTTACTAGATCTTTGTTCTTAATATTTTTATTATATTCTTTTACTTATTTCATAAGTACTTAAGTTCTGTATAACTTAAATACAGTGGTGTCATCCTGACGAACGCATCAAAAGAAAGATGCAGTGATTTTGATCACTTAATACAACTACTAGATTTCTTCTTAAGCAGACTATCCCAGGATTCGAACTTACACGTCACATAGATTTGATTTGTCTTAGTTTTAGTATACGTCACTAGTTCTTACATAACCGGAACTTAGGTTCATCCTACGTTTTCACTTCAATGGTGTCAGAAGTGGGATTTGATTAGTTTTCTTACATAACCGGAACTTAGGTTCATCTACGTTTTCACTTCACATGAAAAACACACAACACTGATAGGGAAATAAAGTAATACTTTAATTTAAACTGTTGGTATCACAAGTGATTATTGGAAATTATACAAAAATATGATAACAGAACTTTATAGAAACAAAACATAATCTTATATATCAACACAAATACAGGTAAACAAAATATAGAGATGAAAATAGAAATCACATTTTTTTTATGAGAAAAAGGTTGAAAGTTTGGCAATAAGTAAAAGAAAACAAAACAAAATAAACAAGAGTCCATAACTTCTTTCATGACTACATGAAACCTTTGACAAGGACTACATGAAACCTTTGACAATGACTACATGAAACCTTTTTTGACAGTTTTCTTACATGCAGAAAAAAGAATTCTAATAAAGAAGTTGTTAATCAACACAATTCAACTAGCCTAAACTTATGTATAGTAAACTATTTGTTGTCTATAGACTATATCTGGAATTCAAATATTTGGGTTTTCTCCTCCGGTACAAACAAACTTTCACTGTTACAATGAAAACATGTGTACAAAAAACAATAGAATTTAATCCATAGCTTGTGCTATTTAGCAATGTGTAACAAACTTTGTTTGTACCGCCTGTGCACAGAAGGAAAACCCCATAAATTTGAATTCACGATCAGGTCTATTTTAACAATGAAATTGTCCCTTTCAATTGCCTTTATTTATATAATAATAATTATTTTAGTAAATGTGATTGGCTCAAAATATATTTGAAAGTTCAACTAAATTTTGATTTTTCCTGGACAAAGAAGTTTCTGTTTTCTTGGCACTTAGTCATATTTCTTTGACTGCTTTCACTAACAAAAACAAGTTCAATTTCATTGGACCAGTTGTTTTTTCACTCAATATTAAATGTACACATATTTGGCACAAACAAAAATAACAAAAAATAGATTTTAAAACTACAATGCCTCGTAACAAAATATAATAGGATATTTAAATAGACAAGTCATTGCTGAAGTAGTAATGATTATTGTTTCAATACAATACATGCAGTGCGTACAAAAAAACAAAACGTGTTTGGGTAAACATTTAAAATGAGACAATCCATTTCAGGGGTAGGCAGTATTGAAAATAAAATGTGTGTAATTCATTTTAACAAAATTAGAATGATGGATACCACCATTTCTTGGTAAATCATGCTTGTAATGGTAAAAAACTTTCCATTACACCAACAACTAAGACAATCGTAAAACATATCACATGTTTATGTTATAGTCATCCTAAGCCTTCCTCGTCGTGGATTAGTTCATTGTATTGTTATTATAAACAGTGTTTTGTTTTTTTGTTCGAACTATATGTATTAATTTTGTTTTTGTACAACTGTAAACAATGTCAAACAATAAATAAGATAATAACAGACTATATATAAACAATATCACAGTGAGTTAATTGGAATGATTGGAGTAATGCCTCAGTCCCATAAAATCGTGGCTTGTTGCAGACCTGTACGTGCAGACAGCCATAGGTTGTGGGAAGCCTTGCGTATTAAGGTGACGGTGCGCACATGGCACAAAACAACACACCGGACAGAGCCGTATCTGGAAGATATGCAAGTTTAATCCATACTCGGCCACGATTGTGTTCACGATTTGACTTTGACACTGATACGTGTATCCATGGCTCATCTCAGGGACCCTGGTAAACATAACAGTCCGTACGTGGACGCAAGAGTTCGTACGGGTCCTTGTGATGCTTGATTGCACGTCGCCCATACGGTGCCCTCATGGCTATTTTTATGTTTATGGGACTGTAGCATTAGTACCTTCCAAAAGTTCCTGGACAAAATATGTAATTTAGAGAAAAACTGATCATACATGTGGAAGTAATTTACCTAGAGTCAAAGCTTAGTCATGTAACACAGTTTGAATTGATCAACAAATGAATGTTGATTTTGGAATAGCTAAGATGACTCTTTGTTCCTATCTACACGGGTAAATGTGAATCACGCGATTTTGTCCAAGAACTTTCAGAGAGCACTGTATCTAATATTCAGTTGAAAGATTTGAAAAAAATGTTTTACATATTAACACCAAAAGTATAAGACTTCTGAAAATAACATTTATAACATGAGCAATATAATCTGGACGGAATAATAAATAATGTATAGTATATTCACTTCTATTAAAACAAGAAGTTACCTCTCTCACATTGTAACTTGTACCATTTATCAAGTAAATGTATATATACTGAAGAAAAATAAATCATCTACATTTGTTGGAAGGGCTACTTTTGGACGGATATTGTGCAATACTTGAGTAAAAAATACTGGTGAAGATTCATCATCTCTTAACATGTAGAATTAATAATGTCATTCAATAAATAAGCACAAATGAAGCAATTCATGTAAGTAAAATTATGAAAAGACTACAAGAAAAGCTTGAAATCAGAAGAAAATTATTAAACTATCATGTGAAAATTTTTAACATGTCATATGAAAATCTTCAAAATGTCACATGAAAGTCTTCAAAATCATCACATGAAAAACTTTAAATGTGAAAATCTTCAGCATGTCACATAAAAATTTTCACAACATCACTTGAGAATCTTCAAAATGTCATGTGAAAATCATCAAAATGTCATGTGAAATCTTCAAAACATCCAGTGGTATAAACTCCTGACATAAAAACTTGTAAAGGAGAATCTGTAGTCTATCAAATGATAATGATTTGTTTATCCCTCTGTCTGTAAATAAATAGATGAAAGTCAGTCTATAAAGCAACATAAAATACATAAAACTAGAAAGTGATTGACATTTATATCATCTATATATCTACTGGGTGAGTCTATAGACAGTGAATGTAAAGAAATGGAAGACAGATTTATCTTAAAATCTCGTATCAAATTAGAATGAAAACATTTTGAGAAAAATATAAAAAAATATTGAATTCCAAGAAAAATACAACAAGAGCTCCGCTGGGCGGGGCATTATACGCCCGTGTGCAGTCCATGCTGTGTTCTATCTCATATGAAGTCCCTGTGACCTTGACCAATGACCCTGGGATCTCAGAATAGGTCCCATCCTTAACTGGAGGGCTATCCAAAGCAAAGATTTTGAGAACCTAGGTACAGCCATGATTGAGTTATCACCGACACAAAGTTTTCCCATACAAACTTCCAGTGATCTTGACCCTGGGGCCTCAGAACCAAAAGTTCTCGCCCTTGACCCAAAGAGTATTGATACATAAAATTTGGTGATCTTAGGTAAAGTTGGTTGTTGGACAAGGTTTTTCCTCATGATTTTTCTTGTGACTTTGACCTTTAACCCAGGGACCTAAAACAAAAGGGGCATATGCTAGACATTAAGGCTCCCCTTAAATAAAATTTGGAAAACCTACAATGTCGGTACAATCATTATTGAGTTACTGTCCCGAAAATGTTTCAATATGAATTAAGTCCCTGTGACCTTGACTTTTGACCCTGGGGTCTCCAAATCAAAAGAGAACATCCAATACCAAAGAGCTATCAACACATTACATATTAAGTTATTGTCTGGACAAGGATTGTCCACATGATGCCCCTGTGACCTCAATCTTTGACCGAGTTTTGACCCAAAACCAATTGGGAACATCCTTGACACATGGGCTACCCTCACATAAAATTTGGTGAACTAAATTCATGTTACTTATTAAATATAGCATTATTTCCATGGTTTGCCATTTTGACTTTGTTAACATATTGATTGAACATTTGAAGTCACTGCTTGGTAATTTGATATCTTCTGGTTGAAGGTTTAAACTTGACCCTGTTTCCCAAAAACTGATAAGGCACATCCTTGACACATGGGCTACTCTCACATGAAATTTGGTGAACCTAGGTACAGTCATTGTTGAGTAATTACCCGGACAATGTTTTTCAATATGATGCCCCTGTGACCTTGACCTTTGACCCAGGGGCCCCAAAACCAAAAGAGCATAACCTTGACACTTCCGCTACTCTCACGTAAAATTTAGTAAACCTAGGTACATTGGTTGTTCAGTTATTGTCTGGACAAGGTTTTTCCATATGATGCCTCTGTGACCTTGACCTTTGGGTCTGGGGCCCCAAAACCTATTGGGAACATCCTTGGCACAAGGGCTACATTCACATAAAATTTTGTGAACCTAGGTACAGTCGTTGATGAGTAATTGTCCAAACAAGGTTTTTCAATATGATGCCCCTGTGACCTTGACCTTTGACCCAGGAGCCCCAAAACCAATAGGGCATAACCTTTACCCAAGGGCTACCCTCACATAAAATTTGGAGAACCTAGGTACATTGGTGGTTCAGTTATTGTCTGGACAAGTGTTTCATTGTTTGCCATTTTGACTTTATAAACATATTGATAGAACATTTGAAGTCACAGCTTGGTAATTTGATATCTTCTGGTTTAAGATTTAAATTTAACCCTGTTTTCCCAAAACTGATAAGGTACATCCTTGACACATGGGCTACTCTCACATGAAATTTGGTGAACCTAGGTACAGTCATTAGTGAGTTATTACCCGGACAATGTTTTTCAATATGATGCCACTGTGACCTTGACCTTTGACCCAGGGGCCCCAAAATCAATAGTGCATATCCTTGACACATGGGCTACTCTCACATGAAATTTGGTGAACCTAGGTACATTGGTGTTTCATTTATTGTCCGGACAAAGTTTTTCCATATAATGCCCCTGTGACCTTGACCTTTAAACCTGGGGCCCCATAAACCTATAGGGCGCATCTTTGACACATGGGCTACTCTTACATAAAATTTGGTGAACCTAGGTACAGGCGTTGTTGAGTTATGGTCCGGACAAGGTTTTTCAATTTGATGTCCCTGTGACCTTGACCTTTGACCCAGGGGCCCCAAAACCGATTCGGAACATCCTTGACACATGGGCTTCTCTCACATAAAATTTGGTGATCCTAGGTAGATTGGTTGTTAAGTTATTGTCAGGACAAGTTTTTTTCCCATATGATGCCACTGTGACCTTGACCTTTGACGCAGGGGCCCCAAAACCGATAGGGAACATCTTTGACACATGGGCTACTCTTACATTAAATTTGGTGAACTTAGGTACATTGGAGGTTCAGATATTGTCCGGACAAGTTTTACCTATTTTAAGTCCCAGTGACCTTGACCTTTAACCCTGGGGTCTCAAAATCAATAGGGAACCTCCTCCACCCAAGGGCTATCAACACATAAAATTTGAGGAACCTAGGTTCATCCTTTCTTGAGTTATCATCCGGACAAGCAATTGTCCACGGACGGACAGACGGACAGACGGACAACAGCATAACATAATACGACCGTTTTTTCAAAACGGGCGTATAAAAAATGTTATATTGGAGATCAAACAAAATTTGGCACTTTTAATTGATAAAAATAGTATGTTAAAATTTGTGTACTAATGACAGTCAGTGGTTTTTACTTGGGTCAGACCACTTGATGTCTAGCAGACTTTTTTAACATTTACTTAATGGCTTACCTAACCGTTATTAAGATCGAAATGGATACACTAATGAAGTTAAAGATTATTGGCCCCATAGAATGGGTTTCCATCATTGTCAACAAGTTTCAAGTTAGCATAAACAAAATCTCTCGAACAGTTTTTAAAAGCTTTATACCAGCACTGCATATAATCACATTCAGAAATAAACAAGAAGTTCTGTATGCATTTTCAACAATAAAAAAAGTTTTAAAAGATAAGATTAAAATTCTTAAATTTTTCTTTACAATGCCTATGTTGTTTATTTATACATAGGGACCACTATCTGACGCAGACAATCTGGACTTTTTACATCAAGTATATTTATCAAATGAGGTGGTATTTATTTAATGTCAAATAACATGTCTTACAATCGTTTGAAACAATTTATTTCAAAATTACAAGATGTTAAAATATCTGATATGTAACATAATGTAAAGTTATATAGGTTGATTTCATGATAAACACCTACACATATTTTAACTGTACCAATATTACAGTGAAACAATTTCAACAGCCACATCAATAATGACAACTTCTAAGCAACAAACAAATTTTTGGGAATCGGGTTACATTCTATGTATAAGGCCACAACAAGTTGATGATATGTTCTACGGATTTTTCTAGAAAAAAATGGGGCAAGCGAGCGAAGAAAAAAATAAATCTTAATTCAGTTGCTTTATATAGCGGTTTGACCAAATTTTTATGAGGGAGCGAGGAAATAAAAATATTTTTTTTGTAAAAACCATCAAAATTAAGGTGCGAGCGAATCCATAGAACATATGATCAATTTGTTGTGGCCTAAATGATGCAAACAAGTCACTAAGCACAATGATTAAATCATATTATAAAAGTGTCAAGGTCAGCTGAACGTGACCAGTGATGTCTGCTCGTCATATGAAAAATTTGCAGTGGATTTTAGATCAGGTTTTAATCAGATTGCCTCCTTCCAAACCCCCATCAAGACTTTTCATTCCTACCTCAATTTACCCTGCTCACCATTTTCTCTATCCTCAGACCAAAGTTAATACTAGCATTTTCATGATTGCTAGTTTTTTTATTATTAACATTATCATCATCATTAGATCTTCTTGTTACCCTACATCAAACCCCTATCTAACCCTTTTCAGTCCAATATCAGCTTGTCCTTTACACCCTATCCACTCAACCTTAGACCAAAGTCAGTACTAACCTGGTCAGTTTTATCTTTTTTTATTATCACCATTATTATCATCATTAGATCTTCTCATTACCCTACATCAAACCCCTATCTAGCACTTTCATTCCAACCTCAGCATGCCCTTACGATCCTTTACTTTCAACCTTAGACCAAAATCAAAACTAACCTTATCAGTTTCATCATTATTTTGTTTTTTATTATCATCGTTATTATCATCATTAGATTGTTTTTGTTCACCATCTTCTCCTTCATTCTCCTCATCTTCATTGTCAGCACCAAGTGGTGATAATGTCACAGAATTATATTGACTTAATGGTTCACCTATGATACCAATCCTGAAACACATTATTATACATTTACACTGCCTTAAAGCAAGGTTTTCAAAGTCTACATCTAGTATCACTATTCAGTCGACTCTTGACATTAACTTCCCTGATCACCGAGTCACACACCAACTGTAAACATAAGGTGCAGATTGCAGCCACAGCATACAGAGCATGACCATAACAGGTACCTATTTACACCTGGGTGGAGTGAAGCAACTGCAGGTAAGTTTCTTGCACAAGGAAATTAGCAGTGCCCCTAGAGGGATGGAACCTAGGACCTCTCGATCTTTAAGCGCCTGTCCTACCACTGGACTACTGCTCCTTCAAAAGTTCCTTCACACATTTCATTTTACATTGTAATATATAGAATTTCAAAAAGCTGTAAAAGCAGTTTATTTTCAAATAATTATTTATTTTGCTTTTTAATCAGTTCCTTTTTCTTATGCATGTGAAATTATGAAAATTTCTCAAACTTCATTTTGGTTCATTGAGATACATTGACCATAGTTTTGAATGCTAATAGGTAACTTTTGCTGCAACTCAAGAAATAAAGTGCATTGATAAAAATTCCATTTCCATTGCATGAATAAAATAAATAATGATATAATAATTCTTCAAACTTGAACACAGAAGTTGTAGCAATTTAATTAATTGTACCGTTAAGGAACTTTTGGAGGGCAGTGTATACATGTTGGGCTATCACAGTATATGTACTGGGGTATATCATATATTGGTATAGAATTCAAGCTATTTGCAGAAAAAAATGCAATATATTAATAATAAAAACTACACAACCTTTAAATCTATATTAATCACCAAGAAAAATTGCTTCATGATTTAAAAATGACCTGCAGTCAAGAAATACACTATTGGACAAATACATTTTCCAAATTCTAGGGGGGTCCAGACCCCCCCCCCCCGCTGGATCTGCCTATGTAATATTACTGTTTATAACTGAAGTATATCATGCTGTGTCATTTATTTAGACCACACCTCTACAACTTTAGACAGTAAAAAACTAACATATGGCATCAAATATACATAAAAACTCACTTGAAATTTCGTTTCTCTATCATAAAACATGATTTATCTGTACTGTTTTTTTCATCCTCTTCCTCATGTCCCATCTTTCCCAATGAACTGAAAAATATAATGAATTAAGTGTTATGTCTTACAGCTTAAACTCACAGCTACTGTATTCAAACTCATGTCTATGCTTACTTAAGCAAGAAATCTAAGGTAGTATTCTCCATATACTAATCATGTATGTGGCCACAGATAATTGCTCAGAAAATCAGTATCTAATTGTACATTAGTACATTGTATTTCTAATCAATGTCAGATCTTTAATTTATGATAACTAGTAATTGGACAAATTAAACTAGTTTCATATAAAAGGGAGCTAATTGGTATGGACAAATTAAACTATTTTTATATAAAAGGGAGATAATTGGTATGGACAAATTAAACTATTTTTATATAAAAGGGAGATAATTGGTATGGACAAATTAAACTAGTTTCATATAAAAGGGAGATAATTGGTATGGACAAATTAAACTGTTTCCATATAAAAGGGAGATAATTGGTATGGACAAATTAAACTATTTCCATATAAAAGGGAGATAATAACTCACTTTCATTAAAATTTTCATATATAATTTTGCAACAGAATGTTGTTTTATAACTCTTATCCATTATCAAATAAAAAATGAATGTAAATAGCTAAAAGGACGATTCAGGCTTTACCCTAATCACTTTAAAGGATTGATGTGTTTTGGTATAACAGTAACAAAAGTAAGACGAAGGATATTTCCTCATTCTTGAAATTTTGATCTGTTTGAAAGGAAAAATCTTGGTTCTCTTTTAGGCTATGCCGTACCGAAATTTGTTAAGCGTCTGCGTGGGTTTGAGAATCCTCAATAAAAAAAAAAAATTGTTGGTGAAATTTTTTAAACAATTCTGATGTTAACGAAATTTCATTCAGGGAAAAATGAGTTCAGCAACAATGTTATTCTTCGTATGCAAATTATAATACCCGTGCCATAAATACAATATAAATTTTACATGAAAAAAAAAACACTAGTCATTTTATAAATCGACTATGGTTTTATATTTTGATCATGTTTTTCATTAAAAAATGTATAATGCATTGTTTCTTGTCGTAAAATATTTGTGTTTTCGTTTTTGGCTTGTGTGTTTCTGTGAATAGGTACCTAGGTTTGTAAAACTTGAGTTGATGCTTAACAAATTCCAATTTGGCATCACTTTATATTTCTCTTATGAGTGAGTACGGGCACACAGATTCTGGAGAACAAAAAAAAACAACATTATTTTATTTATATATGACATTGTGTGTGATCTAGTCTGATCATTGTTTCTATACTGACAATCACCAGAGATATATCTCAAGTATTTAAAGGGTGTTAAAATGTCTGTTTTATTTATTTTTTCAATAAACAAGCCATAGCTATACTTTACAAACATAACATTTTTATTTCTGCCCCTTGTTGTGAAAGTATATACAATCTATAAGTGCAACTGTTATAACCTGTATCTGTAAGATTGTACACTTCATTCGATAGTTAACCAGAATCCCTGAGCTGTATTCTATGGATTGACAACAAGGTCATGTTACCACTTAAATTCAACAGAAAATGGTTTATACTTGCTCAAAAACCCAGTTTGTGCCAATTAATGCTACATCTTTATTTTTTCATTGTTTGATGATGAGCCAGTACAAAATTATTTGATTTTTTGGCGCTTTGATTAGAAACAAGTCATCTGAATAAATTCCAAAATCATTATTTTTTTTTTTTTTATTAATATAATTATAATTCAAACTATGACACACAAATAAAGTTTAACAAGTAAATCTGTGAGCTAATGCTCACTAGTGATACCCCCGCAAAAATCTAAAAATATGCGACAAACAGGAAGTAGATGAGCAAGGAGCATGAAATCGCTTTACACCACATAGGACTATGGGATGAAGCAATATGCAAAGTATTAGGCTGCTGCATGTTATAGTTGCTGAGAAAACTGCTACGGAAATTTTGTAACGGACGGACGCACGCATGGACAAGGGTAAAACAGTATACCCCCCTCTTCTTCGAATCGGGGGTATAATTATCAGAACATTACTTGGCCGCCCGGCTAGCTCAGTTTTTCTAAAAATTTCACTGGTCCATGAACTTTTGGAGGAGACTTTGTATTTAACCTCAGTGACTTTAACCACAGGAGCTTGACATTCTGTATCATAGTTTGAAAAGTATTCCTCCGTCTTATTATAAGAAGGGGGAATTTTTTTCCAACTACGATACAGAATGTCAAGCTCCTGTGGTTTAACAACTTAACAACGACCATGAAAGGCAGGTTATTTTGCAACCAAATCTTACAGAACTAAAACAGAATAAAATTCTCCTATTTTCACCAATTTTCAGCATGAGTGCAGCAATCACTACATAACTACAAAAGCTGTATCAAACATTATGAATACTTATCCTCATCCTAGAGGCATATTGCATAAAAATGATATAAAATATTATAAATAATAATGTACATAATATATGTAATAATATAAAATAATATCAAATACAAAAAAGCAATTAATACGAGATTATCATGTATTCGTACAAGTACCGAGAAAAAAAGTGACGGCTTTTCATTCCGCAGATTACTATCCCGAGTGTAATAACACTAGACTAATAAGTTGATGTACAAGCTATGCTAATGAACAGTAGAATAGTGCCAAGTTTGTTAATAGTTTATAGTATAGTAATACATGATAAATACGAAGTTATTTCATTAATATCTCACCTAAAAATGTGATAATAAATGAATATATAGGGTGAATAAATGAATATCTCTGATAATAAATGCTAGAAAATGGCAATTTCTGGGATGAATAACATATATCAATGTAATTACATGAGAGGTAAAAAAAATCGGCAAAAAATTCAGCGAAAAAATATATAAGTAAAATGTATTCATATTGCCTTTGAGCAAAAAAAGTCTTGAAGTAGAATCACAGGAAAAATGTATAAAAATGTATTATAAAAATGTATAGAAATCATTCATAAAGATAAGTACATTGTACATTATTGTATATTTTAATCCTTGTATTAGTATATATAATTAACATTGATCATTAATATGGAATGTTGTAATTGTGTTTAATTGTGTTTTACTACATTTCATTGTCTTTTATTGCAAGTTCATTGTAATTTTTATAGTTTTACAACTTTGTTCCGAAATATCATTAATTGTCATTAAATACATCTACATCAAATTGTAATAAAAATATAAGAGTTAATACAATAGTTTATACAATAAAATGTAATATTAAATAATCTGAATATACAGACCATCCAGTATCTGTGACCCTCAAAATTCAGCAAGTTTCTGTCTAACACAACCCTGATCTTAATGTTTGAAACAATTTATTTTAGCTCGATTGTGAAACTAGTTCTTACAACTTAGATTAATCATTGAGTGATTAGGATAAAGTTCCTTGCTCAAGTGAACAACGGGGTAGGTTTTGGATGGGATTCAAACCAAGGCGGAGCTGGCTATCCCATGCTTACCAGTCCAACGTTGTAACCACTTGGCCACGCCCACATCTGTCCTATCTTAATCTATTCAGAGATTAGAGTATACATTGTTTATAAAATTATAAAACCACTGGTATCTAAGTAGGTAGTTAATTCTACACTGTCAATGACTTGGCTTGCTATGATAATACATGCAATAACAAAGTTGACAAAAGCAAGAGTTGAATGATGAATTTAAATGACATGGACGTTTGGTTATACATGTTGTACATCACTCCTTTTCAGAATAAGCAATCAATTTTCCTCACTTTCTAGCTAACATCAACAATTTTGATAACAAGAAATGTTTTTGGAGTTATGCCCCTGTTTTTACTTAGAAAACATCCAAAATCAAGGTTAAAAGTTTTTACAAATTTAAATAACTTCAATAATGTCAAAGATATTCAACTCGAACTTGGAATTCTTATTCATCATCACTACCTCCACCTACATTTACAAACTTAAATAACTTCAATTATGTCAAAGATATTCAACTCAAACTTGGAATATTTATTCATCATCACTACCTCCACCTTACTATAAATGCCCATAACCCTGGCTCCACTGTTTTGGAAACACCTACTAATCTTTAAATACAAGTTATACGGTATTTACAAGTATGTTGCTATAAAAAAAGTCTACCACAGTTTATGCTTAATGCTAATGAGATATATGTATGAGGGATTATCCTTTGATCAAATTACATAATTAGGCTTAATTTTATTGGGTCATAGATTTAAGGTAGTAATCTTGGTTAATTAAACATTCCTAGTTCTGAAATTCCAGGAATACGAGGAATGATCCAGAAATAACCGGACTGCTTATGCAGCGGCAACAAATTTTACTGCACATACTTAAAATATACATCACAAGAAAGGGCATTTATTAAGCAATAAAAGGCTATAAAATTATATTTCTATCAGGTATATTACCAGCACAATACACAAAAATACAACACAGGGTAAGCGCTTGCGGCGCAAGCCAAATTTTATACGACGACGTCATCAACTTCATTAATACAACAAGAAGGTATAGTTTATACCCCAACGATAAACTGTTTTTCATCAGATATATATTTAAATTTTATCTATATAATATCAGACAACACACGTTTGACGTGTATTTCTTGTGTAAGAAATCTCTAAATTGTTCCTTAACTCGAATGAAAAATCTCCGCGCATTGTCACTCTTCCGTCTTTTTCTAGAACGCCAGATACGCTGGATGTTAACGTCGTTTGTTCATCCTTTAATTAACAAGACCGAACCCCAAAATTAAGCCGTCTCCATTGATCTGAAAACAGTTTGAGCCACTCAAAAACTAGTGTACGGCTATAGTAAAATCGTACTAACCCGTAAAAATCACTCCTATTAGATGACGACATTTTTAAACGTTGGACGTTGTAACCATGGATGCTTGTTACTTGATTTCTTCTTAGTCTATTATCCAAAAGACGTCAAAATTTGACACAACGTTGCTACAGTGTAAATGTACGTTTTGGCGAAATTTGAACATTTTGATTTATTTTGTTAGTTCAGGGCAAAGCATAATCTAACCGTCTAATGTCATGTAATTTGAGCTGCGGCGCCTCAGCGTTTCCATAGTTATTAAAGAATAGTTTGCTTCGGACTGGATTAAGATTTGTGTGTTATATTTCTGCCATTCAACAAAGAGTGTTTGCTCTTTCTTTTGGTGTATAATTTATATATGTGTCGTAAATATTGTTGTCTCTAGGTTACCAGTCCAGTTATTTCTGGATCATCCCTCGTATATGGTATAGAATGGGTACAATAGAACTAAGTATCAACAGCAAACATGTGCACGTGACTATTCAGAGTCCTCATGTAAAATAATAGCATACTGATTTGCAAGACTGTTAAGATGGGTAACAGTTTTCAAGAAGGTAGTTTTATCATTTGAAGGCTAGAATTTTCATGGAAAGTTTCTATGATTTTTTTAAAATTAAATGGTAATTATTTTAGTCAGAATTAATGCTAGAAATATAGAACTTGAATCCTGAAAGTAACTTTACTTCACATAGATGAATGGTTAAGTAAATACCTTCAGTGGTTTTAAAGATATTTGTTTTCTTTACAGTATTTTTTCATGTAAGTATGCATGTACATTGTAATAATTTATATAATATTTTGTATTTTTTACTACTCATATATGAAGGAATAAAAGTAAAAAAACCGAAGTTTCTCAGACAGACATTTGGTGACCCTAACCATAACTGAGAAAGTCATAACTGATCAGAATAAATTTTCAGTCAAACTGGAAGAAAGACCTTACCAGAACTATATCATACATAACTATAACATCTTTAAACATTTATAAATGACGTAAAAATGTAATAAAAACTTACTTAGGAGATAGTGGTCTTCTAGTTTTAAACAACCAATGAGCTTCCTCTTTAGGTGAAGGTAAAATGGCCACAATAGCTGGTGATCTTTGACTGTAAACAGAAAATAGATATAATGCTATTAGTAAGTGTAGCAATCATCTGACATACAAGGTGCAGCACAATTTAGAGAAACAATCCATGCCCTAAAAATAGTTGGAAATCTAATGCAATGATCATTAAAAGAATACGGTCATAATATAATTTACAAATGTACATACTGTACATTAAATTGTAAATCTAAAGTGAAGTTACTGAAACATTTAATGTACCAACCAGTCTAATATCAATTTGCACAAGATATTTGTTCAAGGTTCTCAAAAAGCCTTTAAGTCATGTAATTCACATTTTTAGATACCAATGAATAACATTACTTTATGAAATACTTACTAAATAATGGACTTGATAGCAGGTCTCTTCCTGAAAATACATAAAGAAACTTTTTAAAAACTTGAGTACATGTAGTAAAGACATAATAACAACAACAACAGGCTGAATTTGAAGAATTTAAACTAACAATCAGAACAATTCATATTCCTAGGCCAGTGTCTGACAACTGTCCTACTTCATACAGAGGTACGTAGGAGATTGGCCATAGAAAGTATTTCATGACCAAACTCTAATTAGGTTTATAGGTAGATGACAAGAAAATTTCACACATTATGTAGCAGAGGTATAATACGGCACTTGTACTCCCTTGCCTTCAAGCTAGCTTTTATGGCGATGTGGTAGAGTGTCCGCTTACGACTCGAGAGGTCGTGGGTTCCAATCCTAGCTCAGACCATGGATTTTTATCGGGTTACATTTGGCGCCCAACGTAAATAACCCACTTGGAATTGTTTGATTGCACCCTTAGATAGTCCCACAGACAATCAAGCTCCAAGAATTCGAGGACGAATTCTGTTAAGGAGGGGGTGTGTGTAGCAGAGGTAAAATACGGCACTTGTACTCCCTTGCCTTCAAGCTAGCTTTTATGGCGACGTGGAAGAGTGTCCGCTTACGACTCGAGAGGTCGTGGGTTTCGAATCCTAGCTTGGACCATGGATTTTTATCGGGTTACACATTCAGATTCTGACCTTTGCATTGAACAATCAATGCATAGCTTTTACCGGAACAAAACACAATATATAGCATAAGAACTTTTGTGATTTTTATTTATTGATCAGGTTCTCTCATCTATTTTGACAGAGTATGCTATTCATGAACTGTAGTTGAATGATTCCTTATGAGTTGTGTCATGAATATTATCATATAGCAATGATCAGCTGCACATGGCCCACACTGCAAGTTTGTCAGATGTAAAATAAGTATGAGGAGTGGAAAAATTTAATTTTTATCAGATTGCACAGACATACATACAAATAATTAATCAACTGACATTGGTATATAAATATACAAGTGTACATACGGATGTAATCTTCTATATTCAGCTGGTGTTATTTTCTTCTCTATTTTTACTTCTTTTTTACCTTCTGTCTTTTCTTCTTTTTTCTCTGGATCTTTCTCTGAATATTATACAATACAAGAAAATGTAATGTGGAAACCACATTAAAGCCAGATTTAAAAACTTTAACCCAAAATTTACAAAGGGAAATAATCCATAATTAAGGCAAGTAAAGTTTTGGTTACTTTCTTATTCTGTTCATCACATGGTATGTTATCATTGTATGAAGTTTCATAAAGATCTGACAATAAATGGCAGAAATATACAGACCAATTTCCCGACCATCCACCCCCCCCCCTGTTTCGCTAAACTATTAGCTGAATTTTTTCGTTGAAAAATCTGGCTAAAAATTGCACTATAAAGACCACCTTAATTATTACATGTTTTTATAACGATTTTAATTCCCAGATGGTTATACTTTGCACAAAAAAGTCCCTACATTAAGGCCTTAGCTTTACTTTACAATGGTATTTAAAACTAAACTTGCTTTCAAAAAATAAATATGCAAATTTTGCTTGATAGAAAATAGTAAAACATTAAAAAAGAATTAGATTAACAATGATTATGCTAATAATTTGAGTTGGTTTTGAGTTAACATAATAAATAAAAGTAAACAAATGAACAATTTCATTTTCTAATTGTTTTATATAATAATTTACATACCTTCTGGAGCATTCTTGACACGTATAGCAGGATTAAATGTATCAGACCTTAACATTCTGTAAATAGAAACATAATAACACCATTAATAGTATAGAAGAATACAGGTTGTATATCAGAATGCTGATTGAATATATATTTAATATCTAGGACTCATCTTCATGTATAATCTGATTGTTTTATATTCAAATCAATACCAGGAAAAGAGACTCTCGGCTAAATGCTACACAGCTCTAGCTCTAACTCAAAACTTTACAGGAGGCCTAAAATGTACATTATACAAAACAGGTTTTTTTCAGTAAGAGCATAATGCCAATTGGTTTCCTCTGTTTTTAAAATTTCAAACCTCTTCATGTGTTTCATTATTCTTAAAGCCGCCCGGCTAGCTCAGTTGGTAGCACGCAAGTCTACTGATCGAAAGGTTGTGGGTTCAATTCCCGGGCGGGGCATACTTTTCGTGGAGCTTGGCCATGAAATTATTTTTACAGCCATTCTCCCTCCTACCAATGATTTTTAATAATGTAGGGCAGTTGTCAGTCACTGAGGAAAGTATGCGCCTAGTAGTTGGTTAACAGCTAAATCCAGAGATTTAGCCTTTCCAGGAACAGTGAGTAGGTGGACTGACCTATTCAATGTGTTGCTACGGCATCCAACCCCCCCAAAAAAAAAAAAAAAAAATTTCAAACTTCTTCATGTTTTTCATTATTCTTAAAAAAATGGGCAGTGTTGCATCAATCAAACAACATTATTCACAAGTCAGCTTAATCTACAATTATCACTGAAAAAAGTAGCACACACCTACAAGTTCTAGAGGTCAGCATCTGTATGACCCCATGTGACCCCTATTCAATCTTGACATTTATTTTATGATGTTTCAACAGAGTACTAAATTTTATTGCAATTCATTAGCTTATTAGCAAGTTATTTTTTAGATATCATTTAACTAATGGACTGACCAATTCACAAAATAATTTCCCATTGAACTTTTTTGTAGCCCCAGATTCATGACCTACAATTACCTGTAAATGCATTCTCAATTCATATGAAATTACACTGTAAAGAAATTGTCAAACAAATTCACGCGCTTCAGTTATTCCGAACAGCTCATTTATGTAAAGAATATCAATTTGCAGTGATTTACAAATATCAGAACTCTCTATCAAGGTATGTTAACAAATCAACAATGTTCCAAACATCAGTTAATGCATCAAGAGAAAATGCCAGATCCATGTAAAAAATGTCCATAAGGCGTATCTAAATTATGTGTCTTAATCAACTACTCAATCAGTTTCAACAGAAATTTTGATAAAATCTGAAAATCTTACAAAACAAGACTTCAGAAATCTATGACATTCATTCTTTTATAAAATGTTTAAATTTAGAATAATTTCAATGTGCATGCAGCATGCAGTTTCTGCAACAGAGAATTTATCTTATGTGTCAAAATTTCAAGATCTGAAGATTCACAATAAATGCATCCTTAATGCATAGGAAATTATAGAAATTGTTAGACAAATTCAAGAGCTTTTAGACAAGATAAATTAATTATCATTTGAAATCATATAATCAATCTGTTTAGTGTCTACCCTAATTTCACGAGACAAGCATTTCAGCATCTATTATCAATTGGATATAAATAGTAAAAATATTTGGGTCTGAGCTGCATTTTTTAAGGCCATGCCAAATTGGAATTTTGTTAAGTTTGACAAACCTAGGTACCTATTCACAAAAACACACTAACCGAAAACGAAATCACAAATATTTTACGACATAAAAAAATACATTATCTATTTTTTTAATGGAAAACAACAACACAATATGAAACAATAGTCTGAACTACATGTACTTATGAAATTACTAGTTTAAGCACAGACTTATGACATATGTTTTTTATAAAATGACTAGTGTTTTAACGAAATTGTCTTTATCAAAGCTGAAACATCAGAATTATTTAAGAAAAATTCACCAACAAATTTTTTTTTCAGATTGAGGACTAAACCCTACGCACACGCGGATGCTTAACAAAATTCCGATATAACATGGCCTAAGGTTTTGCATCAAATCCACTTTCCATGAAATAATATAGTCATAATTTGTCATAAAGAGATAAAAATGCAGGTGTACAGCAAACTTGTCAAAATAAGTTGATATTTTGATTGGTATCCTGTATAATAATTCAGAATATAAGGAAGTCAATCCGTTAACACAGACGTAGCACATAAGTCTACTGATTGAGGGTTTGATTCCAGGGAGAGGCATACTTCTGTGAAGTTTGGTCATGAAATAATTTCTACAGCCATGGGAAGAGAACCCCTGACCCCAGAATCTGTAGTCAGACATGCTACCAACTGAGCTAACCAGGCAGGCATCATGTCAGATTTATATGGAATTATTACATACCTGCCGACTTCTTTTTTCACTGCTTCAAAATCTTTACGTCTAAAGGCAATCCATACAACAAAAGTACAATATGAGTACAAAGTCTGTAAAAAACAATTATTACAATTAATAAAAGAATCACAAAATCTAGAAAGAAGAACAAGGCGATATCAACCTTTACATGCTAAAAGCTTCCTTAATTATCAAGCTGAAACAATAAAACATGCATCCTTGAATATGTTTCTTTTTGATGTCCTATCAATGTAGCTGAAGTTTTTGGTGACAGCACATACTCTTGAAAGCTTTGTTATGTCAGCTCAGCATAATTAGATATCAGCTTTGTTATGTCAGCTCAGTGTAATTAGATATCAGCTTTGTTATGTCAGCTCAGCATAATTAGATATCAGCTTTGTTACGTCAGCTCAGCATAATTAGATATCAGCTTTGTTACGTCAGCTCAGCATAATTAGATATCAGCTTTGTTATGTCAGCTCAGCATAATTAGATATCAGCTTTGTTATGTCAGCTCATCATTAATTAGATATCAGCTTTGTTATGTCAGCTCAGCATAATTAGATATCAGCTTTGTTATGTCAGCTCAGCATAATTAGATATCAGCTTTGTTATGTCAGCTCAGCGTAATTAGATATCAGCTTTGTTATGTCAGCTCAGCGTAATTAGATACCAGCTTTGTTATGTCAGCTCAGCGTAATTAGATATCAGCTTTGTTATGTTAGCTCAGCATAATTAGATAACTTGGTACTCATGGTATGGACTGGATACCCTACAGTTAAACTTATCAAATGGGTTATTTTAAAATAAATGACTGGTTGTGATGACAAATAGCAGAAAGTACTGTAACTAAGGTAATATGTCATGTCCAAAGTTTTACTGATTCAGAGATTTACACTACTTTCTAATTCCAAGAGTCCAATGGAGCCAGGGACCCAGGATGTATAAAAACAGGGCTCATTGCTTAATTTTTGGGTCCACTTTAATGAAAAACTTGACATATTTGAAATTTTAAATGAATAAAACATAATTTTATTATAATGTGTTTATATTGTCATAATGTGTAGATGTATTGTATTTGATACAGTAGAAATGATATCATTTGATGATTGTAATGCAGTTTTCAACCAATTTGAATGAACAGTAAAAAGGTAAAATGGACCCAGTCCGGCCTACAAGGTCAATGACATAATACCACGATCATGCCAAAAAGTTATCCTGGACAATTTCTGTATGCCAAGATAGACACAGACTGATTTTTTATAACAAGTTGTGCTCTATGCATAAATGGACACAGGAAACTTATTTTGGTAAAACATGGCTGGTTCATTGATAAAAGGTTAAGGGCTTGGGCTAGGGGCTTGGACAGTTTGGAGTGGGTGTACATTTGAATCTAGTGGTTTAAGAATAATATCAAACAAACATACCTCAAACATTGCCCTGTCTTTATCAGTGGCCGATACTCTAGACCTGAAATACATTTATAAAATTCATTATTTTTCATCTGATAACTACGATTTTCGTATTTTTAATATTAATGGTTTAGTACAAAACTAGTCTAACTACATGTAAATAAAGATGAACATAGATTAGTTTTGCACTGACCCCTATTGACATGTAATTATGAGACTTTCAGATTATAAATCCTCTGATCCACTACAAAGCCACAACTACAATCTACAGCTGTGAAGTATGGTTCATTCTAGGAAAAAGAAATCTGTTAATGCACATCACATTACATTAGCGTATAGTTGTCACAATAAGCTCTCAATTTCAGCAGGTTAGGGATGAACTTATTAGTATAAAAGTAGCATGACAACAAAACAAAGTCTTAAGATTCTGTACTACATTCAGGGACATGCCAACATCTTGTCAAGCCCAGCAGGAGAATATTGTACCCTTAAATCTTTAGGTAGTTCCAATAAATTTGAAAAGATTCCTTTGTTATTGTTAGAATCAAGACTTCAAGAGTTATATCACAACAAGATGATCTCAGTGCGGTGCTTTTCACAAAAATTCTTTCGAAAAAAATATTTGTAAGTCAAAAGCAAGAAACATTATTAATACGGTCATTTTTTGGCTTATCAATTCTAAATATCATATAAATTGTGTAGAATTGTGTATACCTTTTGAAAATCATGTTATAGTTATGCTTATTATCCATTTCACTTTGAAGTGCTAATTATGAAACTGACTTACGAAGATTTTTTTGTAAGAATTTTTGTGAAAAGCACAACAGGACAGTAAATGTCAATCAGAAATAGTAATAATCATCTGCACAGTGACAACGATAGTATATAATATAGATATATTAATGTCTAGAGCTATCAAATCTTATCATCTGTAAACATACGGTGTTGATGTGCCACAAAACCCAAACAAACAAACAAACAAAGAAGTAAACATACGAAGAAACAGATTTCTCATGGTATACACTGACTTACTGTACCATTTAAGCCACTATATGAAGATATATTCATTAACAGTAGACTTGAAAACTCTTTTACAACCATGACTATATCAGAATATAACATGCATTAGAGACACAATTAACAGTTCAAACCACTCAGCTTAAAAAATCTTGTTCATTAGAGGTGTTTGAAATAGATAAATGTCTATTTTCTTTGCAGTCCAAAAAAGTGTTACTTTTGATAATGGGGATTTAATAGGGGAAAAAAAACAGAAAAAAATCTGAAAAAATATATACATAGCACTTCAAAATCGAAGACTTTTCGGTGAAAGTAAAATGTATTTATCATAGCAAACACAAGAAGCAACCTTTGTGCTTGGTTGGAATCACACCCAAAACACATCTCAATGTGTCCTTTCCCTAGAAACATTATTCTATTACTTCAGTACTGGAGGACTTTAATAGAATAGAACAGAACAGAACAGAACAGAACAGATAATTTATTTCAAGTAAGGTACACAATAGTATCTAGTTACAAACAAATGAATATAGAAAATGTATCAGTCACGCAATGATGAATACGAGTATAATTTTGAAAAAAAAACTTGTTTCAAAACTAAGCCAAAATAAATTCATATAAACCAATAATTCTCCCAGACAGCTCTAGATAATGTTATATAGATGTTATATTATAAAACAATGAACTCTCTGATATAACATAAACAATACATCTGTTGTTTCTAACTAAATTATCTCACCTAACAAATACAACATGGTATTAATATCTACTTGATTGTGAGAACTGAGAACATTCAGAAATAGGGAAAGTCCCCGAGAAAGTAAACTTGTTAATTAGAAATTTCTTGATAGCTTGTCAAATTTATTCTTTGCAATATTCTTCACATCAGCTTGTCATTTTTTTTCTTTGCAATATTCTTTACAATTATAGCTTGTCATTTTTTTCTTTAAAATATTCTTTACAATACTAGCTTGTCAAGTTTTTTCTTTGCAAGATTCTTTGTAATAGCTTGTCAATTTTTTCTTTGCAAAATCCTTTACAACAAATCAGGTCAATCTACCCAGATCTCCTAGACTAAGAGGCTTAGCCAATGCATAACAAGGTCTTGAAGTGAGTCAATAATCATTCACTTATCAATCTATTACTACTTTGAATGATGGGTTAAAACCAATAATTAAATAGAGCAATAAGGTGAGTTTAGGTTGGAAATCAGTTGACTAACAGTTACTGCTTACAAGCCAGTGGGCCATATTCTCAAAACAAATAATTCAAATATAATATAGAAGACTTATGGCAATAATTTCTTATTTTCAAATGTTTATAAATTCATTCATCATTATGTGAATATTGTATATACTGTGTAATATGTTTGATAGAGGCCCACATGGAAGATTTGATTTATTCAAATGTGTAGCCTCTTAAAATATTAAAAAAGTCTTTATTATTATTATTAATTGATTGTAAGATCTTTGCTAATACTGACCCAACTGCTACATACAATGGTAAGGAACTAAGAGACTTACATTCCACATATCATATGATGTTCATCTTCTAGACCAAGTCCTAAAACAAGAACACAATAAGCTTGACCTAGAAATTTCTCAGCATCTTTTAACTTCACTAAGGAATCAGCATAGGCTTGCTTCTCTGATAAACTTGGCTCACTGAAAATAGAAAAATAAAAACATAAGTTTTTTCTCCTTTTTTCTTGTTTCTTTTTATGCTCTTCTTCAACAGTCTAGAGTCTTATGAGGCACACAGTTGATTATTGTTTCTAATGAAGCATCAGTCATATATGTCATACTCTACTATTCCTCTCCAAGTAATTGCCTAACTTTCATACAAAATGTGCCATTGTCTAGATCATAGTCAATGTCCCAAACCTATCAAATCATATGGATCATGAAACTAGGTCTTTCTTAAATACCAAAAAAATTCTTTGTCAACTGAACCATTTTTATATTATTTAGCCAAGTCCTGGCCACAATTTTCCAATACATTCGTATATACATGTATCTTTTTTAATTTTTATCAATAATTTTGATAAAAAAAGATAAATTTTAAGCTATCTTAAAACCATTTTACACAGTGACTAAAACCGTAAATACCAAGTAACTAAAATCTTTATCACTCTAATACCACTCCAATATATCTGTGAAAGTTGGCAACAAGTGCTGTGATATGTCTACACTTGAAAAGCCATGATAAACCAACACAGTGAGTTGCCAATTTCTGTATTATCATGTCAAGGAAAATAAATTGACCATGTACACAAATAGATAATCTGCCATGCCAGAATAATTAGTATGTAATCATGGAATGAAATGAAATCATGACCACAATGCCACAAAAATAATTGGTACAGAAATGAATGAATAGAACACGGAAATGAATGATGTCATCAATACATGATTACGGAAAGGTATGATGTCATCAATAGTCGTGTTTGTGGCTACAGAGATAAATCATATTTGAGCCATAAATGTTTCTCTCCTATTCAACACAGAGACCGGATGTTAGCAGATAGTATGCCAATGTTTTCCAGGCACATTGTATACAGATCAGGTATCTTAAGAAATGATGCCAACCAGGATTGGCCAGAATTAACTTGATGCAATATTAATGGTAGTATGCTATCAGATAAAAGCAAAGGGAAGGTAGGTAGATTACCATACAATATAAAACAATCATTACTGACGTAAACTGGGTGGACAGCTTTAATATTAATTATTAATTTGATAACATTTAGTCTGGTTCCATTAACAATACGGCCTTATTTTGATAGAAATATGTTTTTTCATTCATTAAAATGCAGAAAGGGATTAAATTTAGGGCTTAGAATAGGAGACAGAGGGGGCAATGGGCACCACTTGATCATGTGTTATAAAAGGCAAAGATTACACAGCTATATAAAATACTGACACTCATTTCACTTGAACTATTGAATTTTTGTAAAATTTTGTATTTTTGTATCAAATCAAATAAATACCTCAAAATGCTTATGTTAATTAAATTTATCTGTTATAATCTTTTTTAAACATTGCAAGCTAGGCAACCCTTTTAAAAAATCATAGGTCACCTATACAAAATTTTAATGGGGGAGTATTAATCCTAGATGCTCTAAGGCATAGAAATTGGTTCTCCATCCACAGAAGCCAATTTATTTATTTATTTATTGGAGTTAACGCCATATCAACACAATTTAGGTCATTTCACGGCATCCAGCGCACCTAACCTAGCTTTCCTGGACCATTGTCTATAACCAGTACTCACCTACCCTTCCACAAGGCCGGAAACTTCTCCATATTATCTAATCAATGGAGGAAAATCGACATTAATGTCAAATTTTTATGGAAGGGTATAACCTCCCCGGGTGGGATTCGAACCCGCACACCCTCGGGCACGAGTATCCAAATCCCGGGTTCCCATAGAAGCCAAACTCAATCATGATAAAACATAAACATATCAGAAAACTGCACCATGCAGCATAAAATGTAAGATAATCTACCATTGTTTAAAACATTTAACAATGAATTTCCCATGCTGATCATATTTACTTTAGTATAATGGATATTACACGACTAGACACTCTATGATTACTATCTCATGAATTAATTATCATATAACTATGGGTAGAATTAAAATGAAATAATTAACTTTAATCATGTTTGTCACATTTTTAGATTAAATTACTTTGCATCGTCACGAAGTCCAGATTATTTTGAAATGCATCTTTGTTATGATAAAATATATCCGTGTTTCACCAATGTCAATTAAAGTATTTTCTTTTTTTCTGATGAAACTACGTCTTACCCACGTCCAGAATTTCACGATTCACTCTATGTAATGCAACAATCAGCCAATTGCTAATAAGTTACGATGATATAAATCTATTTTGCGTGATGCAACAATATAGCCATTGAATACAATGGGATGAAGCAGTCTGCACACCTTTGAAGGGTTATCAAATATCAAATTCCTCAACAAGGAAGTTTCAGTCATGTCTGTTGCGTATTGAATACATTATTTAAGAGTTAGGATTGTGAATTTTATCATTTTTGATGATTTTAAATTTGCACGCACATGAACTATTTAGAGTTGTATTTCTCATGAATTATAAATTGTAACATGTCTAAGGTGTGTGTGACATGTTGTTTTATGATAACTTAAATTGGCACAACATCAATAATATAATGCACTAATATAACTTTGAAGGAGAGGCAAAAACAATTAAACTGGTACATTACCTAGTAAGTAATAAGTATAGGCTTGATTAATTAACCTGCTTCTATGTATACATGACACTAAAAATGGCCACAATCCCCAAGTTAATGTATTTATACATGTACTTACAAAGGTAGTTGGAGCGGGTGTGGCCCAGCAGTTACGACATTGAATGGTAGTCATTGGATAGCAAGCTCCGCAATGGTTCGAATCCCATCAAAAACCTACCCTGTTGTTTCCTTCAGCAAGAACTTTATCCTAATAGCTCAGTACTGGGGGACCAGAAAGCAGACTAGAAAGTGTTACTAGATTACTTTCAATTATTGGGGGTAGATAACCCCTCCTGCCCCCCCCTGGTCTAATAGGACTGTTATCTCATTTGTGTCTTTACTCACTGTTTCAATGAGCAGTTTTATACTTTTAATAAAGTAATTAAATAAGTTCCATCAAATTTAAAAGAATTTCACTTATAATTTTGAAAATAGGTCAGTTTTGTCAAAATATTAATACCAACAAAAAATGGACATAAGATTAATATCAGCAAAATATTTCAAAATCAAGCTAATATAAATTCACATACAGATTCCCTGTAAAAAACACTATTCATGAAATATAACTAAAACCATTTTCCGTCTTATCTCTGGAATTTTTGCTTGCAGATAGTCAAGTTTATCATATAATGCATTCATTTATCATTATCAGAACATTATCAGTGATCATACAGTTATCAAGCAGTAAAGGTTTCTTACTATTTACTCCAACCATTCACTTATTTTCCACCTGAATGTCAACAGCTAATGCATTATGGGTAAAAAAAATGGCTAACCGAGATTTTCAGCTACAGATTTCAAAACTCAATGGAACTCAATTCCCTACAAGAAGATTAAAATTGGTCACAGTTTTACAGCCTAAAGGCTGCCATTTGTTCAATGCTGTGCTATGTTATTGTGGTCAGATGGACTAACTTGATAAAGAACAATATTAAGATTATCAAAACTTCTAATCTTTGATCATAAGGTTAAAGTAATCATAAATCATGGAGACAATCTTAGCCGAGTATAAAAAGAAACGAAAGGCTCCTGTTGGACACATACATAAATTTATGTCCAAGGAGGAACAATAGCAAATAAGTAAGTAAGTAATCATGAGCTTGACCATTAAAACACTATTCTTGACCATTCATAAAACACTATTCTTGACCATGCATTATAAAAGGATTAAAGGGAAATGTTGATAGATATGCAGAGCATGCTCAATTTCAAATCTAATATAAGGGATTCACTCCCAGGCTCTGTAGGTTATACACTGGCTGTTCCTGGTGTATTTGCTAATACACCTTTCTATGAAAGTAAGACAATAACAAGAGCTGTCAGAGGAGACAGCATGCTCGACAAAGCAAGTATTTGTCACAGGGGATGTGGTTGATGATAAGGAACATACATATTTTAATATATAATATTGGAAATATAACCTTAACAAATTTTAAGTAAAAGAAATTCTTTACAATTTTAAGTTCATGGGAGACAATTTTGAAAAAAATGTATTTGGAGTTATGAACCCCATCACATGAGATGTGGTTGATAATAAGGAACATATACTTAAAGTTTGAAGTCAATGCCTAAAGAAATGAAACAGTTGCAGTAAAAACAAATATCTTTTTAAGAAAATTCTAAGTTCAAGGGGGGATAATTCTGAAAAAAATGTAATAGGAGTTATGAACCTTGTCACATGAGATGTGGTGGATAATAAGGAACATACATTTAAAGTTTGAAGTCAATACATAAAGAAACAAAACAGTTGCAGTAAAAACAAGCATTTTTTAAAGAAAACTCTAAGTTCAAGGGGGATAATTCTGTGAAAAATGAATTTGGAGTTAAGAACCATGTCACATGAGATGCGGTTGATAATAAGGAACATATATTTGAAGTTGATACCTCAAGAAATAAGAAAATTATAGTAACAATATTTTACTGCACAAAAACTTTAATCAGACATGTGGATGCGGACCCTGACGCCGATGCTAGGGCGAGTAGGAGAGCTCTCCATTTACTTCAACTTTATCTTATATGGCTAGACATAAGTATAAATACAATCTTCCACATGGACTTTTGAGCATAGACAATAATGTTCATTACAGTAGAGAAAAGTTGTCAACTTCTTGTACACAAGGGAAAGAAAACTGAGTCATTTCTTGAACAAGTAGTGATAAGACATTTGAAACAAGAAAAATCTTTAAAAAAGATATTCGGCGCTCTGCTGGGTTCATTTTCAAGGGTTTGAAGTATAAATGTTGGTCATTCACGGCGTACATGTATTAACTATAGGTCAAATGTAGCTTGTCCGAAATTGCAATTCAGCCTTAACTTCTAATTTTTGTCCGAATATATTGCCACTTAGCTGATTTGTCAATTTGGAAAATCTGTCCGATTCTAAATTACAAAAAATCTTTAATAACAATGCCATGGATTTTCCATTAAAAATCACTTCTTTCCAGAATGACCAAACGATTTATGTTACTTTTCTGGCGAACATAAAACAATTTGATAGAAATGCTCAATGGCGGCCTACATAATAATGTGACATTTGGAGCGTGCACTGAGTCATATTCGCAGTTTAGTTATATCGCAAGGGGCGTACCACGACAAATGTGTGATCAATTAGCATAGTGAGTCACTCATTATACACAGAGTAAATAGTCAGCAGCTACTGTACGTGCTATGCACCTGTTTATCCCAAATAGCCAATGGTGTCATGTGTTTTATCCATTTCTTTATACCGTAAAAGATTTTCATTGGACAAACAGCTATGGTAGAGCAAATTGTATTTGGTTACAATATAGGTCAACAGTTGGCTTAGACAGCTGCGCCGAAAAAGTGTAAAATTTATTTGCCAGACAAGCAATATTGTATAATGCCAGTACAATAAGGTAGAATAATGGCACAATTTCAAACCGACATTCTATCAAAGAGAGAATGGCCGGTCAGAACTTGTAAGTCATTTGGCAATAGATAAGATACAAAAATAATGAACTCACTGATGTAATGAACACAGAAGCAGCCAAAATCAACATAGACAAAATTACATCAATACGGCTTGTTATTGTAAGTATCTATGAACACCAGATATAACCATGAACCATAGTTTGATAATTGAATGATAATTAGATCATAGGTGATAATTGGATACATAACGCCTTGAAATATGGTTGGTGTTTCATTGATTTAGAATTAAAACTAGGTTCATGAAATGTTGTTGATCTGCTCAGTAATATTGTATGAGTACAGGCTAATAGAGTTCAATTTGAGGTGATGGAATTATGTGAATTGAATGTTCCATTATTTATTCACAGTACACGGAGACACCTTTAATAACCATAGTGAAAGTAAATAGTGTATCTGTACAGTAATAATGTATGAGTATCAACCAATACCAGTTCCATTTGAGGGAATTTATTTATTTATTTATTGGAGTTAACACCGTATCAACACAATTTAGGTCATTTCACGGCGTCTAGCGCACCTAACCTAGCTTTCCTGGACCATTGTCTATAACCAGTACTCACCTACCCTTCCACAAGGCCGGAAACTTCTCCATATTATCTAATCAATGGAGGAAAATTGACATTATTGTCAAATTTTCATGGAAGGGTATAACCTCCCCGGGTGGGATTCGAACCCGCACCCCCTCGGGCACAAGAACTCTTACAGAAGGAAACATTAGTAACATGAAAAAATTTAGTTTACTTTTTTAGCATCCTTTTTTGTACAAAACAAACCAGGAGAAAAAATACCAAAATTCAGTACAAGGCAGCTATTCCAATTATTGACCTATTTGAATACATCTATTAGTAAGTGCTGAGTCATACAAAGCTAATCAAGTTTACATTAAAATTTAATCATTAACACTTTTACCCCTCCCTATTCTCTCTGCATGCAATTAAAAAAGTACTTTAAAAAATCTACATTAAAATTTTTACCTAGCATGACATATTGAAAAAAGTACACAATGAAAACCACAAAAATTGAAGCCGATCCTTTATGACAACTCACCAAAAACATAGTTTTAGTTGGCCCTATCTCTACTATTATAAATTTATGATAAAAATTGTCATATTCTGCCAGAATCTTCTATAAATAACACAAACTATCATACTAAAGGGAATATAAGTGAATATAAATCAATTAAAATATAACGATATGTGAGATCTGTAGTATGTCAATGAGAATATGCTGCACCTTTTATATCACATTATACAGATTTACATCATTGCTGGAGCATCGCTTTACTACACAACCAATGGAGTTTTCTAGATCAGAAACTTTTCTTGATTATTCATAAATCAAATTTATTCCTAGGATATTTAAAATCAAGAGTAGTAATAATAATAATGGTGTTTATTTGGGAAAGGTTACACACACCAAAATTACAACATACAAAGAACAAACTTAACACTGCATATTATGGCAATTTGCTATGACAAGCACAGCAACACCTGGAAAGCACAACAAATCAAGCCTTCATTTTTATAAAGGCATGATCTTCAACTTTTTTTATCCTATTTCTTTTTTAATTTAAATGTCTGGCTCACCTAGAAATCTTTTCAGGACAATTCTCTTTGTACCAGTATTCACACATTCTTCCATAAGGAGGAAACAAAATATTACAATATAGAGGAATTATAAATTTCATGGAAGTATTAGAAATATCAAATTGTGTTCATTGCTATTAGGGCCATAGCAATATAGCATACATCTGAATAGATATCATAATAATAACAACATTTCAATTTTATATTATAGCCTTACATATCTTGAGCATTACTTTGCACCAAACATTAACATTTTGTAATGCGTTATGTTAAAATATAATATTTGAAATTTTGCAGGAAATTCTTTGCATGTGATAACAAAGCAATATAAGCATTTATTATAATTTAAATATCATCAACACAAATATTTTGTGACTATTATAATCAAAACAAATGCATTATCAAAAATAAATAATTAATGATTTATTTTCAATTATAAATAAATATCAATTAAAGAATTCAGCCAAATTGGAAAATACATATTTATGAACCCACATCATATTTTTTTTGGGCGAGCGATTACAACGTTGAACTGGTAACCATTAGATAGTCAGCCCTGAGTTGGTTCGAATCCAATCCAAAACTTACCCTGTTGTTTCCTTGAGCAAGAAACTTTATCCTACTAACTCAATACTGGGGTACCAGGAAGAGGACTTCAAACTGATTAATACTAGTTGTAAGAACTTGTTTCACTATTTTAAAGCTCAAATAAATAAGAATAAACAATAAATCTAATATTTTATTAATAAATAAAGGTATCAAGGGAAAACAATTTACACTGATGAGCAACAATAAATTAGATTAAAGTAAATCAGTAAACTCACTTAACTAACTTCCAAGGTAAAATTGTTTTACCATGACCACAAGGAGCCTATAACTTCTCTATATACAAAAACAACATTATTGCAGGATTTCATTGACTGGAAATGTACCTGTATTACAGTATACGAAACTCAATTTGTCTATTAATACCGCATTAAACCAGTGAATTCCATGGAGGATTAGCCCCAGTGTGCCATGGTTGAAATACAATGACTAGATCAATACTAGACTGCAGAGAATTTTTTTTTTTTAAAAGCTCCAAAGTTGTTTTTTTCAAGGACAATAAAAAGTCAGTCTTACACAAAAAACAATCTTTGTATATACTATTCAGGTATTGATGACTGATAAATGAGTTTTTAGTTTTCTTAGTTATTCTGTGAAAAATAAATGTGTAATTTTAACTGCCTCTTTTCAAAAAAGATCAAATACACATTATATAACCTTTGTAATCTACATGAGTTGATATGGAACTTTAAGATAAATGTCCTGATCACCATTAAATACTGATACCATAAAACCTCACATTGTCTTTCTAATGGCTTCCATTATAGTAACTACGGTAATTCTAGAATGTAAATCACATGTACCTGTATAAAGATTTAACTTAGCACATTATTGATTTATCGTAAATCTAACATTAACCAATGGGATGCCATCTTAAACATGCCAAATTTAATCAAAGCCTATCTAAACTATGAATGTCTGTTACTCTGCCGACTTACTTACATAAAAAAGATTAATAAAAAATGCTTTCCTAGCAAAACACACCATTTGACCTAATGAGAAAAATTCAGGTCATGACTGTGTTAAGTAAAAAGTGTAACCAAGTGCTTCTCTACAAATACTTGCTTTGTGCATTGTTTACAATGCTGGCTCTTAACCTCCATTAATATATTATAAGGCATCATGACCTATAAACCCTGTTTTTTTTAGAAAGTGTCCCGATTGTTTTACTTCCC
Source organism: Mactra quadrangularis (assembly GCA_025267735.1). Classification (NCBI taxonomy): domain Eukaryota; kingdom Metazoa; phylum Mollusca; class Bivalvia; order Venerida; family Mactridae; genus Mactra; species Mactra quadrangularis. The sequence goes on from CM046301.1 coordinate 52,077,824, forward strand.
ACCAATCCTTATGTCCTTATGACTCAACACTACCTCTACACCATCATTGTAAATACTCCCAAATACAAACAAAAGGGTGCTCTGGACCCAAGACTGCTCACCTTAGAAGAACATTCTAAAAGCACAAAATCTAGCAGCATGAAAACTGTGACCTCTGGGGCAGGGGCCAATTTTGACCTCAAAGGCATAATATAAACATTTTTTGTAGAGGACCATATGATGATGCCACATTCAAAATATGTAAGTTCTAGGCCTAAATGTTTAATGCACCTACAGACACCAGATAACCCCCACAGAATAGTTCACCTTTTTGCTCAGGTGAGCAAAATACAGAACAAACAAGTAAAGTACAGGTACATTTTGATTCCAGAAAAATCAAACACACCTCATGGCACAAGACTAGGTCAGGGTAAGGCACACACCTTTCCCTACATACTGACATGTTGACAAGATACAAGCAATGTGTTTTATAACACAATCCATTACATCTTATCAAAGTTTCACATTAGCATTAAATGCATGTACAAGTAATCACGGACTAACCCAGTTGGATAAGAATAATTAGACAAGTGTTTTATGGAATCTTCAGGTCAATGAAAATTAAGATAGGAAGATAAGCTTTTGGTGCAAAATGTTTGTATCTCTTTTATCTAATCATATTGAGTTACCATGTTTTACTATGAGTCTTTAGAGAGCTGTCAGGGGGCAGAGTGACCTAGATACATGCCATGGCACCTTTACTTTTATTTCAAATTTTCACTTTAATACTAAGTCAAGAAAAAAATGTTACATTCCATCATATACAGCCAATATATTAGTACCTCAGTCATTTGAAACACTTGGGATAATAGTTGGTGAAATAATGCCATGACCTTAGAAGAGTTTTTCTTTCTATTTTCTTTTCTCAGTCTCTCACTTTCTCTTTTTCTCTCTCACACTCTTCTCTGAGCAAACACACTGTAACAATCATACATTGGAAGCTTAGCAATAAAACCTTTGGCTCACAATTATGCATGTACATGTAATGTCAAACTTTCAAGCAGGTTATAATGCACCACCATTTTTTGAACATACTAATACATCAATCTGTATAGAAGCTAGAGAAGGAATTATACACCAAAACAATTCTCTGAAAGGGATCAAGGGTTGTTTAGGTTTTGTCCCACATTTTTTCAAAGGTATCCAAATTTACCCAAAGGGCATGAGCATCTGTCAATCTCAAAGTAGTAACAACATAACATCAAAAAGAAGTCATAATATGTATTATTGAAGCACAGCTTTGAATAGCCTTCTTCTACTACTGTAAAAAGCATAATTTCTCTTGCCCCTTCCTCTTCAAACTGAACATGCAAACATGAACAGATAATACAACCTGCAGAGATAGACAATGTCAAATGGTAAACAACAAAAAAATGAGTTGAGTTCATGCCTTGATTAGAAAACCAATAATCTTCCAACTGATGATGTCATCAATGACATCATACACATTTTTATAATGTAGTTTTTACAGCACATTACACTGTACCAGATTATGATGAATGTTCTGATAAAATAATGAAGAAGAAGGCTCTTTGATGACATACACCATGATCCAAAAAAAACTTCATTTTCCAGACATAGGGATGGTAACTATGTTAACATGATATAATCATGAATTCTTGCGTACAACCACTATTTAATTTCATCAATCTATCACCAGAGGTTACTGGAGATTATCAGTAAATTTTCCAGCATAAATTTTAGCTACGAGCAAAGATAGCAGTAATAAATAGGTGAGGAAATTTTAAGATAAGGCGTAAAATTTGAGCACCTGTAACCGACATTAAGATATTGATGTGTTTGATGAAGAAAACAGTATTCGGCATCTAAACCAGCTTTTCTTACCAACCAGTCTGTAGAGTTAGATTATAATTAGATTAAAAGAAAACTAACAATCATTGAGGCATCTAAACAAACTGAAAGAATAAACTATAAGAATATACAGTCTAAGTTGTGTTAATAGCCAGAAATGGTAAGCACATAAATAGCTGCTGAAAAAAGTTAACAACTTAATAAACATGTACATGACTAAAAGATAAACAAAGTTAAATCCAGAAATTCCAGAATTTCAGTAGCTTTTACTCAGGAAATGACTCTATGGAGTCAATCAGAACAAAAATTTAAATATTTTTTGTTTGCTGCTTTAGACAGTATATTGGTAAATACAAGTGATATCTGAGTCAGGTTTGACTGTACTGCAAGAAAAAAGTTTAAAAGAAGTATACACAATCATAATATACTAGAAATAGGAAGTCAATTGTATATAAAACAGTTATTCTGTTAGCAAGATTGTTATTGTTAATTTGTCTGGTTTCAATGTTAATGGTGTACTCAGTCATAACAATATGGTCGGAGTAACCTGACCAAATATCTCTGTATGCTAGTAAGGTTCAATATAAATAAATCTTTAATTACAATAAATACATCTAAACAAATGTATATATAGACATTGTGTACCCAGTGCTTCTGTAAAAGAAAAGGTTAAGGGCTAAATCTGAAGTTATAAAAACCTAATGAAAAAATATCTGATTGTAAGCCAAAAGTCAATAAGTAAGTTTAGTTCATTCAAGAGATGTATTAAGACTGAATCAATGCAAAGCACTGTGTTTAATACCCAAACGTAACAGGCAATGAACCAACTGTATTGAAAATTTGGAAATTGAACAACATGAGAAAAACTAACAAGGTAACATCAACCTAGACTTGATTGTTGTGAATAATCATTTTTTTATTGTGAAGGTTAAAGTTGCAAGCAGCAAAGTCAGACTATCTCCAAAACAGATACAAAACTGTGACTCATCTGAAAGTTTACGACCAGATTAACTAACAAAATGTCATGTTTGTTTGTTTAACTTTTGTCAGAGGAGAACGATGTTCTTCGTTGTCAAGAATTCTTCAGTTCAATCAAAAGTAAGTAAAAAATAAAACAAGATTGCCTTTGATTCATACGAAATGACATCATTCAGCTCATTGCATTACACGTACCAGACGCGTAACAAAACAGAGTTTGTATTTGCAATTACAAGTTGTTATATCAAAATAATCATATGGAGAATCATTTGATGAATTTGTAAAACTACTCTGTGGTTGTTAAATATAGAGCAAGCAGACGAGATAACCAAGTAAATTGTCTACGTCATTTATAAAAATCCAATCAAACAACAGCAGGAAGTTGGGTTATCCAGAGAAAAAGTGTGATAAGAATTGTGTTTGGCAATTTCTGGTGATAGATAAAAAAATATCTACGCTAGCTACCATGGTACTATGATGAAATGAAGGATAAGTATCAACACAGCCAAGAGAAAAAACTGCTGATAATGTGAAATAAAAGGGAAAGCACTGATGTTTAAAGTTTGAGGCTAGGAGCATCTGGCATGAAGATAAGAAGGTCATTATCATCATTTGAGACATTGCCAGAAACCGTAGTGATAGAGTTTTCAATATCAAAAGATTTTCAAAACTGTAACAGGTTGTCTGTCTCAGTAAAAAAGGTTCATAATAAGATACTTTCAACATCTTGACCAATTAGTTTTAATAACCACGCCTCAATAATGTATAACAGTAAAAGTCATGATGAGAAAAGCAAGCCTTTGATCAACATTTTATCAAACAACATAACAGTAACATGAAAAACTTCCAAGATTCTGATGTCTCTTATGGCAAGGTGAAAATGACTCCCTGATATTGATAAATTTTAATCAGCTGTCAGTAGTGAATACATTTACCCTGCTGTTTTGAATACTCACAGCCTGTGACTCACAACAGTATTTCAGTACTAACTATAATCAATAATTGAGTATTTAAATCAGCAGAGTTAATGCATGAGCCACTGACAATTGAATAAAAGTTACCAATAGGACAGCTTAATTTTATGCTGTTACATATTTCAAAGCAAAGTCATCAGATTGTACCAAGGTATCCCAAGTGCATGCAAAAGACAAAAGCTTTGATTTTAGCAATAAAAAAAATGAACATGGAAGAAAGTTGTAAAGCATAAGAACTCAGATTTCCATACAAGAAATCGCATCCTCATTGTCTCATTCTCTCAATAAAAGAAGCCATTAGCAACACTTCAGTGAGGTTACTGAACACTCTTAAACAATGGAATGCCCATAAAATACTTGTATAATGATGGTACAAAATACCACAAAACAATGCCAGAGGTAGGACCATGAAAGTAGACCATAACACTTACCTAGAATGGTTATATCAATGATAGCCAGGCATTGATTACAACATAGGTAATATGGTATTAACACTTCAACACAGATTGTTTTCCCCATAAAACAAAAGAATTTTATATGACATCTTATACAATAATAACAAAGTACTTAGGAGAGGCATACAGATAACGTATGCATTTAAGAGAATTGCATCATCATCGTTTCCAAACTGTGTTTAAGGTAGAATACACTTGATGCAAAACTACAATGTATCTTCTGGCATTGTCAATTTGTGAGTTAGATTTCATAACACAGAAGAAAATATTATTATCAAATGCTTTTCAGTGAAATACCGGGATTTATGGATGAAATAAAAATCGATATTCCACTGTTTTGAAACAATGAATATAAATTTGTTATTTTTCACTGTTTGGATGCGCCTTTCTGATGACATATCATACTTAAACTTTAAAAAAGCCAGTTTGAAGCAAATAATAATTAAACAGAAAATTTGTTTATTTCAGCGTAAGATCTATTTATTTCACTTGTGAGCTAATCATGAAAATATAGCATCCTTAGCTCACTTGTGAAATAAAAATCATTCTTACACTGAAATTAACAAATATCCCCTATATATTTTCAAATATTTTGACTGTATCTTACACTCTTCATAAGGGTTGTGATAGATTGTGATATTTGACATCACGTGACATCATGTGACTGAATCAAATCATGTTACACCAAATATTTATTTTGTTTCAATACTAAATTCACACAGGCCAATTCTAAAACTAACACAATACAGATTTAATTGAGTAATTAATTGTTTTCTTTATTTTCATAAAGAAATAAGTAAATGTTCTTGGGTTTTTTTCTTGTAATTTTTTGCCCACAAGTCCTGCTTCACCAATCAAATTCATGCAAAATGATAAAATGTTTAAACTAATATATTTACCATTGAAACTGTTAGCCCTGACCCTGTTTGCTTTCAACTTAATTGATGAAATTTGGAATAAAATGGGTGGGGGAAAACTGAAAATCACAACAAAAGTGCTACCTTAAAACTAAGAATATAGATATTCTCGTACATATACTGTATTAAGTTGGAATTTCAGCAGTGGCCAAGTTCTATTTCTTCCAAAATTGAATAATCTTATTAAAGCAGAAAGTTTTGGCTGATTCAGCAAATTGATGATTTTATTTCTGACTTTTCTTGTCAAGTAAGTCCAGTGTCTCCATTGACAGTCACAGAAACAGCAAAAGACAAGTCCACAGAAATTTCTCTTAGTACAGTACAGGTATAGATGATCAGGTACTAAATATTGTACTGTAATGGGTGCAAGAACAATAACCTGACACAGAACTAGCAGGTATACTCCCCCCACCCCAGCAGTTTTCATAACAATGTAACTTATGTTGTTAAACAGAAAATTTTATTGCACTGTAGTAAGAGTATTGTTTTTTGTTTGTTTGCTAGAAGCATATTTCAAAGAGGGTTCCAATATAAAAGAGTCATTTGTCACATCTGACAACAATGAAATCAAAACTTATCAGCCAAGGATATGTATTAAATGTCGATGGATGGAAGTGTGCTTATCCAAAACTCTTAAAATCATAGTAATATTTTGTTATCCTTTTGTTTTATGTATTTTATAGCTATCATGAATAAAGCCCACTTCTAATGCAAGTCTTGTATTTATTATTCTACATACCCCAGGTTTAGCGCAAAGCGGTCGTAACTCACTTTCTTACATTGAGTTACCTCCGTTTTGTGCTTAACCTGTGATATGTGTAGTTTGTTTACATACTAGCAATAACAGTCTCCATCACTATTGTACGATTATATTGAACTGTCCGATTGCATAATTACACAGTTATCGCACACTGTATATATTATTTTCCGCGTTCTATATATAGAATTTTGAAATAGAAAATACAATGTGTAGGTTAAACTAGTGACGATATCTCGTCTGACTAAATAGTCGTACGGTGAAAGTGAAGTGCTTTAGAACATCTATTTTTGAAAGGGGTGCGAGTTCGAACTCTAAAGATGCCATTTTTTACTCTTTATATTGTTAGCATTTTTATTTTCTGAATATTTATGTTTTATTTGATCATTTTTTTTAAATATAAATAAAAAACACTACAAAACAAACAATCTCAAATAAATTTCAGTTCCACTATCAGTGACGTTTGCGCTACTGGGCGTTCTCTTTTATAGAGTCGAATTAAGCGGTAAAAACTAACAAAGAGAATCATATTTTTTATGATGCATGAATACATTGTAATACATATTACGAAAATAAGAGATAAAAATATGTTCCTATCGGGATTCGAACCCACGACTAAAAGGTTGGCAGTCCGACGGTTTACCATTCAGCCACACAAACTTCGATACACATTGATAGTAAGATGTAATACATCACTGTTATGTGCTAACGATTCATTCCACGTGAACGACCGAAATTTATCCGAGCATTAAATATTCCGTGATATGTGACGTTTTAATTTATGCAATAGGTGTACAATAACAATAATAAATATACATGTACTTAAAATATTAACATTGAAAGCCTTCCTCCCTCACAAAGTCCAAGACTTACATCCAACTTACTTTTTTGACAAAAATATTTTTTGTAATTCTTAAGAAGAATATTTGTAATAACATTGCAATAAAAAATTTCTAAATTCATAGTTTTAAAAAATGCATTTATAATGCCTTATATTTCTAATAAAAATGTGTATTACTGACACCTAATTGCTCCATTTCCTCATCAGTTCCTTCTGAAGACCCCAGGGCTTCCCAACAGTACAGAACATTTAAGTTCAATCAAAATAAAACAAAGACTTTTTGTGAGGTACATAAGTTACAAGTAAGACAATTTATAATACATGTATTAGCATCGTTCTTGCATTCTTGGAGTACATCAAACAACTTTATATCAACCACTTACTGGCATACATAGTACAATATCTACCACACGTCTGAAAACTAAGACAGTTTACCCAGTGACTCTTTGTATGCCAGAGATGAGTAAGACTCCTCAATCTACAGTAAAACCAAACACAATCCTGATGATACCCTAACACAAGTATGAGAAGTGTTTGGACAGCCAAGAACAATTTGATAGCTAAAAGTTTCGAAAGCTACATTTAATTTAGAACAACATACATCAAAACCAAACAAGTAAATCTGTGAGCTAATGACTATCATAATGTAACTTTCATTTAACAAAATCTAAAAATATGCGACAAACAGGAAGTAGATGAGCAAGGAGCATGAAATCGCTTTACACCACATGGGACTATGGGATGAAGCAATATGCAAAGTATTAGGCTGCTGCATGTTATAGTTGCTGAGAAAACTGCGACGGAAATTTTGTAACGGATGGACGGATGCACGGACAAGGGTAAAACAGTATACCCCCCTCTTCTTCGAAGCGGGGGTATAAAAATGCTGTGAAATTGAAAAATAAAGCAGTCTCAGCTCTGAGACTATTGGTTAACATGCTAATCTTTAATTGAAATGATCTGGGCTCCATTTTTTTGCAGCAGGTCAGTACATTTCAAAACAGTTGGACAATAATGCTGATTTTTTATCTGCCTTAAATGATTTGCTAATGGCTATCTACTTCTTGAGGAAAGCTAAGCAAGAATTGGTAAAAGAAAATTGTCCATTAATGGTGGTTTGGTAGGTGAGGGTTTTAAAAACAACAAATAATAATGCTTTGATAAATCAGGGATTCTATATAAGAGGGATTTTTTAACGAAGGGCTTTTTTCAATTTTCTCAATCGTCACTGTCTATAACTGGCTGAAGCAGGCTGTACAAACTATTCCAGAGTTTAAAAACTTGATTTATGTTTTTGTACATGTCTTCCATGTAACTTGTGAATGTTTCTAAAGTTTTTGACAAAAAATTGTTGCAATTATGACCGAAAATATAACTTTAGGTGATGTAAAATGGGGCTAAAAATGGCAGATCGATGGGAAAATGCATTATTTTGTAAAACAGTCGGAGAGCATAATTTACCTCAAATCATCTAGAAACACATTTTTCCTAACATTTATATCAATTTGAATGGTACTGGTACAAAATTTCATGTGAATATCTTTATTTAAACTGGTTATACTTGTTTTCCGTATTGGCCGAAAAAATAGCGACAACAGTGAAATTTGATGAAAATCTATTACATTTACTTATCGTTACAAATCCCTGTTATAAAAAATCCCTGGATAAATCCTGATTTATTAAAAAAAAAGGTCAATAAATATTCCACCTCTTAAATGAAGATCATCTCAGTACTAAAACAAATTTAATGGAACCATTTAGTCGTCATAATATTGAGGTTTTACTGTAAATGATAAATTTCTTAGAATCTAATAAAACTGTGCAACAATACCACAATAAAGAAATCTATCATCATTCTAAAACAAGTACTCTTTGAGGAAATCATGCCAGTGGTTACAAGGGCAACATACAATGTACATGCCATTTCTAAGAAAATCCACTCTAATAAAAATAGTTTCAATCTGCATTAAAATTGTGTGGTTTTGCAAAAAGATTGAAGCTCCTGTCTGGATAAATGAAAAATCCAATTAAAACAAATTATCTGTATTTCAAATAGAGTCATAGACATTCTATAAGGTATAAACCTTCAATTATACATTCAATATAAAGTGCAGTTTTCAAATATCTCTCAGTTCTATCTTCATCAGCTGTTAGCATCATACAAACTATAGTCTTTTAAAACTTCTCAGCTTTATATTAATAGTACTACAGGTTTATGAAAATTAACATTTTTTTAATGGTTTACCTCTTGACTATATGCACTAAGGGCTTAGATTAACATTCTGATATATTAGTTTGTATTGGATCCTACTTAGGATATCTCATGATTATCTGGACACCCTTCAACAAAGCTGTCAGGCAGCTTATATGGAAATGGATGAAAAATGAGATATTTGAACAGCGGAAGCTGCTACCATTTTAATCAATATAAAGTCATTAAGAGCCCTTTTTTAATTGACATTTAGAATCTTTATCAACACTACCTCCAAAATCCTTTACACCATGGTAATTTAGGTAATTAATGAATTCAATTAACTCTTGTTAAGATGACATTAGGTACTTGTATTTTTAACCATTGTTGAACATGCAGTAAACTATGTGAAACTACTGATGATACAACATCAATTTATATCTAGTCAAAGCTCAACTCCAAAGTCAAGTTTAGGAACAATGCTATCTGAAGCTCATGTTTCAAGTCAATTTGCATAAAAAAGCAAGGTAATAACAATGTGTCAAACTCAAGCTTATCATTACGTAAAGCTAAATGTTTAAAATAGAAAGTCTTTTATTACAAAGAATAAAATTGTGATATACTTTCTGTATGTATAATGTTCCAAGTTTCTTACAAAAATTAGAGAGAGAGAAGGTAATAAACACTTAACCTTATTACAGTAATTACTTGATAACCTAATTAATATGTACTTAAACAAATTTACAGGTAAAGTATTTTAACATTAGTGGGTTAACCTAACAACCTTAATTGCTCAGTTAGTGATAATTAAATTAATAATTAAAAACTATTTTATATAATACATAGTTGTTTTAATGCTTATCATGATTTATTCAAATAGTAGACATAGTAATATTATGAGATAAAAGCATTATTTTATTTGGAGGGAGGGGAGCAAGGAAGGAAGAGTAATTCTTAGAAAATCTTCAAATTTCTGAATGGAAAGAAAAATGTATTTAAGTACAAAGTCAAAATACACAAACTTGGTGAATCTTTGAACAGAAGAGAGAAATAGGTGATTAGAAGGAAAATAGTGAGCGGACAGAAATGGGTGCATATTTAATGGATGAATGTAATCTAAGGATTTTTTGTCCACTTTTTGTGTAGCAAGTGAACATCAAGAGAACTGCCATTGAAAAGAAAAAAAAACTGGTTAATAGTAAATATGAATAGATGTGGAAATTGGCATACAGTAAGAAATCGGTTAACACTTTTTTGATATTCTTTTTGTAATCAACCACCTGTCTTTTATATTAAGGGTTGCACTCTACCTGAAAAGATAATCTCAACTGATACAAATCTTACGTAAAAACTCCTGACTAATGTACGATATTATAACATCTAGTATCAACGTGTTAACATTTATTTATACATTTACAAGTTGACTATCACTAAAGGCGAATTTTTTCATCAGTTAATATCTCGCCCCACCCATCTACAAAATCAAAATGCAAAATACAGGCAGATTCTTATCATTCATGAAAGATGGGATTTTCTTGTAGATGATTTACCAAGAGTTCATGTTCATGATGGTAAAGTTAAGATTAAGGTGTAATGTGTAATGTAGATTTTCTTGAATGAACTGGAAGACTAACACTAGAGTATTTTTATCTCATATTGAAGTTAACCAAGGTATAATGATTGACTCAGTTTACTGATGGGATATGGTTTTAACTTGCCCTGGTTCACTAGAGATTAGGGTATGGTTGAATTTGCATTTACTGTGCTGGGTTACAGAAAGCAGAGCAATAAATGACTTAGAATGCATTTACTGCGTTAGAATCAATTTTATAAGTATTTCCTGAGTGTATTTTTTTTTGTAAATATTCATTATGAGTAGCGATCAAATGGACCCTCTCTCTTTCAGGTTGATTGGTGCTTTGGTAAGGATATACAAGCACTGACATCATATAGAAAGCCAACTGATTTGTCAATACAAAACTTGTCTAAATACATTTTAGAGATATTGAGTCAAACACCAATATAGCAAATTAAGCAATTAGGCTCTTCAGCCTATAATTGCTCACCTGACAAGAAAAAGTTAAAGACAATCGTAACACAACTCAATCTTAACTCTGACAGTTAATAAGAATTGATTAAACATTGTAGACCCCCTTAAGATAATACTATTGCTTCAAGACAGGTCACCATAGTTCACCATAAGTGAACTAACAAATTCAATATCATCATAGTTGAGTCAAAACCATGTATCTTCAATTCCAAAAAGTAAAGTTAGGAGGTTTTGACTAGACAACAAGGATATGTACTTTGAAATAAGTCCCTAAAAGTCTATGAATATACTTTAATGTAATGTAAACCAATAAAAAATTCTAAAGAACTACATTACAATAATGTATTATGTTCCAAGCTAGGTGGAGTGGTACTTAAGTACATATTCTATCAAAGGGGACTATAATCATTATTCAGTTCATTAGCATTTCAAGACATTATCAGCTGAGCATAATTAGAAAAACAAAATTAAGGCCTAAATGATATCTTAAATTACTGCAATAAAAAATTTACTCCCATGTGCTTTGCACAAAGACTTATTCTTCTATTTGACATACATTTTCCAATAGTTACATACATTTATTTCATTTCACGGTTACCCGGTGACCCATTTTTAAAATAAATGGCAAAATTCCAAGACATAATGTAAAAGAAATACATTGAAATTACTATTTTCTTCACAGCTTGAATATTATAAATGATAATTTTATAACATAATCCAAGGTAGATATCCTCATTACTGATTTGTTTAAAGGTACAGTATGTAGAAAACTTAAAAGTTGGTTATTTTAGCTTTTGTACTTTATGCCATTTATTAACGCCTCTTTACCAATGGTGACTGACTCACAAAACATTCATTCCACAACAAATTTCTTTTTTAAATAATAGCTTAGTGAACATCTTCATAATTCTTGATTACTTCACTTGGAACAGGAGCATGGACATTATGGTAAAGATAACAAGAAATGTAATGTGGAAACCACATTAAGGCCGGATTTCAAAACTTTAACGCAAACATTTCAAAGGGAAAAATCCATGATTATATGGCCAGATAGAGTTGCGGTTACTTTCTAATTCTGTTCATCACATAGCATGTTATCATTGTATGAAGTTTCATGAAGATCTAGCAATAAATGGCAGAAATATATGCTAAATTGAAAACTTTAACGCAATTGTTAACGACACAGGACGCCCGCCCGCCCATGTTTCGGCAAACTATTAGCTAAATTTTTTAATAGAAAAATCCGGCTAAAAAACATTTTATGCAAATCTAAAACCAAAAAGGTTTATATTGGCTTACTTGGTAGGGTACCCCACCACTATTCTCTGAATAGACAAGCAAAGTATCACGTAGCTTTGTATTGTATCCCAATTTACCATAGCTAGTCTTACTTAACATTGTGCCTTCAATTTGGACAACTTTGAACAACCTGTGATTTTGGAGGTGTCTTACTAAACATCGCCAATTTTTTCATGTTTAGAAAGACGCTCTCACCCTAGTGTTACATTTAACATACATTATACATAATCAAATGTTTGCCAATCAAACTTTGTTTCATTTTCATGGTACCTTGAATGGTACCTTTAAGATCAAATAGAACTAAACTTATAAATGAACTCAGTTTACAGTTTTTCCTACTTACAGACTTAGATATAAATGTCTTTAAAACATACAATATTAATGATTTTTAAAGTCTTAAAAAAGTAAAAGTTATCAATTCATTCAAATGATCAGCAAGATATTACATTAGTCAAACTTTAAAGTTTGTTTGCAGTAAATCCAAGGATATAAGTATAGTTTAATTATCTTTTTATAATAATTTTTAGAAACCTGTACACACAGCAGAAAAAGAGGCAGACAGGGACAGAACAGTGGCGCTTTTTTACAAAAATATATTACGATAAAAATCTTCGTAAGTAAAAAAAAACAAGAAACATTGGCAAAGCGGTCAATTTTTGGTCAATCAATTCTAAAAATTATTGAATTACGTAGAATATTGTTAACCATTTGAATATCATATCATAATTATGTTCATTATCCTTCCGACTTTGAAACAGCAAAATTTATGAAATTGACTGACAATAACTTTTTTTGTAAGAGTTTTTGTGAATAGGTGCACTGAACTCTATTGCCTCTATGATGTAAGTACATTTTGTATTTTGTATTATTTGACTTTAATTGCTTTAATAGCTTGTGTAGGACAACATAAAATCATTGTTTACATAGACCATTGTTTAAATCTGTCCGAAATTGTCCTTAACAACTTTTATGTACAAATTTTAAGTTTCAATATACATCATTTACTTTTTTTTTAAGAATAATATGGAAGGTAGGTGTATTTAGATTCAGTAAGTTGTAAGTTGTTTCAATATTTTTTTTACATTTCTGCTACAGTTAAAGACAATTGATAGTTCATATTGTTAATTTTATTCATTTGTAAGTAGCGCATACATTAACCCCACTGATTTAAATACTCACTATTGTACTTCTGTACTCACAATCAATTTGAATCAATTGGGTTTAAATGAATGTGCTACTGACAATTTATCAGTTTTTGTACACCTAGCAAACTTGCAATCTTTTCCACAAAAACCTGTCAATTTCTTCCAAAACGGAGAAAAAATCAACTAACGTGTCGAAATAACAAAAATAAAACAAGAAATAAACACTAAGTGAAAGAAATATAGGATATTTACAAATCATGTCGATCTAAGTATAAACAAAGTATATTGTGTCATCAAAACCATGTCAACAAAACTATTAATAAAGTTATTCAGTGTAAACTATACTGCACATGCATATGACATATCATGAATTTTGAGATCGTTCCAAACTTATATAGGGTTTAACTAACAGTCTATATTGAAGGATCACATGTCATTGTATCATGAAGTTAATGCTCTGCCTCAGTATGATTATACAATACTACAATAAAAGTGAAAAGTTGCCTCTAGCAATGTCTAGTTGGCAAAGATTGTTGAACACATCTTTTCACTGATTCAGCATTAACTAAAGTGCCTGATTGGGAATCATGTGCTTGAGATTTTGTTTCAAGAACAATGAATACCTATGTAATAAATGTAATACTATATGAACTCCATGCAAGTAAATTGTTTCCGTTAGGTGACATCTTTACCAACATATATAACAGACAGTGAATATGGAGACCAATAATGTAAATTATTGAATGCCCATGTCAGAATAGCTTTTTGCAGACTTTCTGCTTAGAATTAAGTTCAGTATTTACATGAGGAAACCAATTTTTATGTTAAAAAAAATTACTAAAAAAAATTCCTTGTAATTTTTATTAAATTCAAAATGGAGGAAAACAGTAATCCACAATTGTTGACAAAAGGTACCTTTACAGTATGTTTTGTGTATTTATTCTACATTGTAATTATAATGATACAAGCAGCCTTTTTATGAAAGTTACATAAACATGTGTGCAGGAGCACAGTCAACTGACATGCTCGAGGTAAGTTAATGTAACCAAACCACATTACTTTTCATTCATAAAATTTTAATAATAATAATAATGATAACCAATCCAACCTCATAATCAAAAAGTTAAAGTGCAGTTTAAAGTCTGCTTCCATATACATGTTCAGCCGACTTTACAATCTTGTAATCACTTGGCCATGCCTACTATTTCTTATGTAATAACTTAGGACATAGCTAAGTGGTTCAAGTTTAAGTCAAAATTTACAAACCCACTCTTGTGAATACATTAAACAATGAATAACCTAGTGGGGTAACAAGTAAATCAATGCAAATTGGTGCAAACAAAACATAAACAACAAAGTTTTATACTTAAATACATATAAAACCCAGTTAACTCAGTAACACACTAATATACCTTCATAAAAAAAGAAAAAAAATATCATCACATTTTTTTTCCATTAATGTTGATGTCAATTATCAACAATATTGTTGTAAGAACAATCAACATTGCAGACAACACAGAAAGCTTTTTGAAGATTAAGCAATTTTTCTGTGATAGTAACAGTTGTAAAACAAAAAACTGAAAATTTCGGCATGTTTCATTACTAACACTGACTGAGGTGTACAAAAACTTGCCAGACATTACGTAAAGGAGTACGTTACTACAAAAAATAAAAATAAATACATAAAAGTTTACCAAAAGACAAAAAATTTCATCACATATTATAGAAGATGGAAAAAACTTGCAAGGTGGTACGAAAAACGGAATAACACGCAGCAGAATAGGACGAGAATCAGGAGATTTGTATAAAAAATTGAGGAAACTCCATTTTTGTATCTAACATCCTATTGATTCATCATATACAATATCAGATAGGTATTATTTCATGTTTTATAAATTGTCTACGGCTTAGATCTGTTCAGTGGCAAACATTTCTACTGATATCAATCACATTTAAAGAGGAAAGGTATAAATTTGTGTTCCGCCCAAATCCTGGAAATCATCACACTGCAAATGTAATTTATTTTCAGTTTCATTCAACGTCAGCAAAATTCACTAATCAGTGTAATATCATTGGTTCATAAAACTTCATTACTACACAAAATATACTAAAATCATTTTAATCTACCGAAATCCAAGGTGATATTTATGTTTTAAATGTCATAATAAAGAATTCTTGCATCATAAAAATACAAAGCTTCAGTTAGGGTAAGGGTTTAAATGTGTTTTGGCCCCTATTATATAATAAACAAAACAAGCTCAGATATTTCCTGTATTAAAAAAAGAAGTAAAGTTCATCAAAACTTTACCAACAAACAAGTTGGTCCTAATGATCATCTTATTGATGGAGTGTTACTGTACCATATACTGTCTGTCTTATCAGATGAAGTCCTCTATAATGTTTAATCCAGTCAGCATTATGTTTTTACAAACATCAGTAAAGCACTAGAATTAGTAGTTAATTTAAAATAATTATTCAATAATATTTCAAAGTAGGCCAGACAGACTGAACTTTAACCAACAAAATCTTCTTAACACAAACATAATATTTACATATGATTCTATCAAAGAGGTAACTGAATCAAGCAAAATATAAGATAACTATTGAAACTTCAGCCCTCATCAGAATGTATCTAATGTAGTATTACAATACATTTATTGTCAGATATCTCAATGGAAACTTTATATTACAAGACTTGTGTGATATCTCAAGATAGATATCTCAATAGAAACTTTATATTACATGATTTGTCAGATATCTCAATAGAAACTCTATATTTACATGATTTGTCAGATATCTCAATAGAAACTCTATATTTACATGATTTGTCAGATATCTCAATAGAAACTCTATATTTACATGATTTGTCAGATATCTCAATAGAAACTCTATATTTACATGATTTGTCAGATATCTCAATAGAAACTCTATATTTACATGATTTGTCAGATATCTCAATAGAAACTTTATATTACATGATTTGTCAGATATCTCAATAGAAACTTTATATTACATGATTTGTCAGATATCTCAATAGAAACTTTATATTACATGATTTGTCAGATATCTCAATAGAAACTTTATATTACATGATTTGTCAGATATCTCAATAGAAACTTTATATTACATGATTTGTCAGATATCTCAATAGAAACTTTATATTACATGATTTGTCAGATATCTCAATAGAAACTTTATATTACATGATTTGTCAGATATCTCAATAGAAACTTTATATTACATGATTTGTCAGATATCTCAATAGAAACTTTATATTACATGATTTGTCAGATATCTCAATAGAAACTTTATATTACATGATAGGTCAGATATCTCAACAGAAACTTTATATTACATGATTTGTCAGATATCTCAATAGAAACTTTATATTACATGATTTGTCAGATATCTCTATAGAAACTTTATATTACATGATTTGTCAGATATCTCAATAGAAACTTTATATTACATGATTTGTCTGATATCAAAATAGAAACTTTATATTACATGACTTGTCAGATATCTCAATAGAAACTTTATATTACATGATTTGTCCGATATCAAAATAGAAACTTTATATTACATGACTAGTCAGATATCTCAATAGAAACTTTATATTACATGATTTGTCCGATATCAAAATAGAAACTTTATATTACATGACTTGTCAGATATCTCAATAGAAACTTTATATTACATGATTTGTCCGATATCTCAATAGAAACTCTATATTACATGACCGGTCAGATATCTAAATATGTCAGATATCTTAAGTCTTGTCTGATATTTCAATAGAAACTTTATATTACCATACTCCCCATACTCCTCAGATGGCTCTACAGGAACTTTATATTCCAGAGCTTGTCAGCTGTCTTTAAGATTTGTTCATGGTAAACATGATAAACTAGTGCTTGTCTCTCAGAACCTCATGGTTTATATCAATATGAAGACACAAGCTTTCAAACTACATACCAATTAGCAAACAGTATTGATAAGCTTATGTCTATATGGTAGAATCAATTACAGAATGCATGCTACATTTTACATTAAGCGTGCCATGCTAGCCACCCAAGTTTCTTAGATTTTCAACCAACAAAAATTTTGATACAGCTGGGAAATTTCTATCTATTTTGAAACATATATCTTTGAATAGGAAACAGTTTGTAGTGTAAATATTTGTGTTGGAAATACACTAACTTATTCATGAACTGTTTATAGTGTGTTTGTTTGTATGGCAATAAATAATGATACTAAATCTGCATACATTTGATTAGAGATTACATTATGATACACTGCTGGAATATGAATGAATGAAATACTGTGGTCTTCAGACAGACTTACTACAAATCATTAACTTTTTAACCTCTTATAATGAAAATGTATAAATTAAACTTGCTTTGCAAAATTGTGGCAACATGTCCACTATTAGTCTGAGTTAACAAGTTCAGTTTATACTATTTTTTCTAGTTCGATAGCAATCTCCGTAAACATATATCCTGAAGGGCGTTTTGGTACAAGATCTCTAAGATCTCAATGGAGGGTCATGTCGAGATGACCTTTATGTCGACCAATCAATGCATAGCTTTCATCTAGATGAAACACTATTAATGACATTTTAATTTCGTTATTTATATTTTAGACCAAGGATTGCTAGCTAATTTGACAGCGGTATTATTCAGTCTGCGATTGGACGGCTCATTTCAAATTGTATGACATAGACGATGTAAACAAGTTACTAATCATAACAATTTCGTCATGAATATTTTGATGAGAAAAGGTCTTGTTTGAAAACTGCCAGATCTAAATTAGCGAGTAGGGGAGCAGAAAATTTAAGATGGGGCTTTAATCAGATTGGTTTGATAGTAAAATGTTCTTACAAATTAGATTAATCGCTTTGAGTCCTCTTCCTGACCAACCAATACAGAGCTAGAAGAATATAGGTTCTTGCTACTGGAAACAACAAAGTGTGCTTTGAATTTGATTTGAACAAATGGGGAGCTGGCTATGTAATGATTACCAGTTCATTTTTTTAACCACTTGGCCATGCCTGCTAGGCTTGAATTCAAACCCCTACATTAGGAAGAGCAGGGCTGGCGAAATCTTATTTTTTTATTTTTTTTATTGGAGTTAACGCCGTATCAACACAATTTAAGTCATTTCACGGCGTCCAGCGCACCTAACCTAGCTTTCCTGGACCATTGTCTATAACCTGTACTCACTTACCCTTCCACAAGGCCGGAAACTTTTCCATATTATCTAATCAATGGAGGAAAATCGACATTATTGTCAAATTTTCATGGAAGGGTATAACCTCCCCGGGCGGGATTCAAACCCGCACCCCCTCGGGCACGAGTATCCAAATCCCGGCGTGCTACCAACTGCGCTTTCGACCCAGGTTGCGAAATCTTAAAACTGTTTACTTGTCCATTCTTGCCAACTGGAAAAGTAACTTGTTCATATGAACTGTAGAACATTATAGAATAAAATTGTTGAAAAATCCACTTGTTTGTACTTGCCTTGTGACAACACAGACAATAGGGACGTTTGATTTCGCCGGCCCTGAAGAGGTAACATTGACATGAAGTCAGTGACCTGTATGGCACTTCACCACAGAGGTGGGTGTTCTAAGTATTGAAATAAAAATTAATACAAATGTTACAAAATTACAAAGGACTTGTTTTAGATCAAAACCCCATCCGATAATAAAAAGAAACATTAATAACATTAAAACATTGCCAAGTACTTGAGTTTTAATTAAATTTAGTTAATATAATGACGGAAATACTTTAACATTTTTAATTGAGAACCTTGTTACCAGTATAATGTACTTACAGTTAAATTTCACTTTAATCTTATTAGTTAAACATTAATTCAAGCAACAAGAGCTTATTTTAATTACCCACTCTGTGGGCTCACTGGTGGGGTTGTTGGCTTACATCAAGTAAGTACACAGTTAGACCATTCACAATCATTGGAATATGAAGTATGATGTAATATCTAGGAAGAAATAAACAATGTTCTGTTTGTAACTTATATTGTTATAATATTGGGTGGAGCATATACTTCAACAAGAAAGTATTAATAAAAAAATTCTCAGATTGAGGGTAAATGTGCTTACAGTACCGTAGTTTACTGGCATAGATTTGATACCACAAGTTAGAGTGGGTCTCAGCTAATTTAAACTTTCCTTTATAAGCACAATGAGAGATCTCAAAAGTATACATATAAGCACTCTATGAGATCTCAAAAGTATACATATAAACACAATGAGAGATCTCAAAAATATACATATAAGCACTCTATGAGATCTCAAAAGTATACATATAAACACAATGAGAGATCTCAAAAGTATACATATAAATACAATGAGAGATCTCAAAAGTATACAATCATATAAGCACTCTTTGAGATCTCAAAAGTATACATCAGCACTAAGTAAGATCTCAAAAGTATACATGTAAGCATTTGGTGAGATCTCAAAAGAATACATATAAACACAAAAAAGATCTTAAAATTATAAGTAAAACATGAGATCACAATTTAAATTTATAAACATTGTGTGAGATTTAGAAATAACTGGTATAGTTACTTATTACCATGTAAGCACTATTTAAGAGGATGTTATTAATCAGTAAAACTCTTATGTAAACACTACTTAAGATGATGTTATTAATCAGTAAAACTCTTATGTAAGCACTATTTGAGATGATGTTATTAATCAGAAAAACTCTTATGTAAGCACTATTTAAGATGATGTTAATTATCAGTAAAACTTTTATGTAAGCACTATTTAAGATGATGTTATTAATCAGTAAAACTCTTATGTAAGCAATATTTAAGATGATGTTATTAATCAGTAAAACTCTTATGTAAGCACTATTTAAGATGATGTTATTAATCAGTAAAACTCCTAGACCATTCACTGAGCAAGAGGACAACACTCTCAACAAACTATGTAGTAAGATATTCTTTGTTGTTGTTTTTCTACCTAACTTCTTAGAAAATTTATCAAGCCAATTATCACTAATCCATGTTTTGTATTATGTAGCAGGAATAGAAAATCTATTCTAATTATCTAGAAATAAATCTTTGATATAAAAATACTGCTGCAAAAAGAAAACATAACAATGCATGAACAAATTGTGTCAGAATACAAAACCTTTAATTTTCTACAAACTTGTTTGTGTTTTGCCAAGTTGATGCAGACACACTGAGCAGCACTCAAACTGGCAACAATTCAAAGTTTCTTTGTACATTCACATTGTCATTAGACATTTATTAAACATATAAAGCAATTAAATCTTAGAAAGCAAGAGCAGACTCTCCAGTAAGAGCAAGGCAAAATACAGGGCTTGACAAATCCACTTGTTCGCTCATAATTACGTGTAGAATTTGACACAGAATGAGTTAATCTTCTGGCAGGGATTGTCCTGCAGGACAAGTGAAATTTCTAGCCGAAATAAACAACTTTCAAGTTTTAAATGCATAGTCTTATAGAAAACACAACAAATTAAGCATAATTCATCACTTGCAATCAGAACACATGGATTAGATTGCTTTTTGTTCGTTGAATGGCCTTCATATAGTGACCATTCCAATACAATGTACTAAATTTAACAGTTGCCTGCGACTGCATTATGTTATCACAAGTGATTAAAATACAGAATCACTATAAAACAAATGATATGTTTGTTACTGCTTCATACAATTAAAAAGTTCACAATTATTGCATTTTCCTTCAGAGAGTACAGGACAAGTACATATTGCAGCAGGACAAGTGAAAATTCTAAGCTGGTTGTCTAGCAGGACGAGTTGCTTCCAAAACATTTGTCAAGCCCTGAAATATAAAGGTTCTCCAGGACCCAAGTTACAAAATTTTAATAATTGTAAACACAAGAAGGCCCCTTTAAAGTCAAGTGAAGTCACTGACCAGAGACCAAGGCAGAAAGGGTCTTAAAGTCCCAAATCACTAACTAATGTGAACTAGAAAGCCAGAATGATCTCTTTGATATATTTTAGAAATTGTTTAGCAAGGCATTATAGAATAAATCTGTTATTCATTCAGACAAGCAGAAAAAATGTAACAGTGACTTGGATATGCAACCGAATTATTTAAGAACTATGTATGTAACAAGTTTTACATCCATAATGTAGTGCAATCATCAACTTGACTCGGGGGTATATTTTTATCATTTATTATAGAGGCGGAGTGTGTTATGGTTTGATTTTTGTAATTCCAACATGCATTCTGTCAGATATGTATGTCTAACTATTAATCATTAGATTTATCTTTACAAGTATTTTTCATAGTAGACAAACTTTTCCTTTCAACTAAATACTTCACTAACAACCATAAATCTTCATTTTCTCGAAAAGTAGAAAATTTTGAAAATCTTGTACAGCAACCTCAAGAAAATAGGTTAATGTAAAGTTAGTAAATCACTCTTGTAAAGTAGGTACAATCTTTTTATGTATGTTATGTAGTAATAT